>JAWQFJ010027221.1:80000-97500 GCA_034096865.1 Theodoxus fluviatilis
AGCAAAAACCAAGTCTCTCTCAGGTGAAATACTTCCGAAAACCTATTTCCCCATTACATCTCCTACCTTTTAAACGAAAAGAAATTAGTTGTTCCCACACAGGTCAACAATTTCTTTTCTTTCAACATTTCAAGTAATTTTCTGTACAGACACAGGTTTATATACTTGAATACACAGGGATTTATGCATCAAAAACTCTAGATAGGGCATCAGCCATGACATTCTCAGAACCAGGAATATGAAAAATAGACAGATTATATTCTTACAACGCCAAACTTCAGGGGAGAATGCGCTGATTTGTTGCTTTCTTATGATGAATGAAAGTTAACGGACTGTGATCAGTAAGTACCGTCACCGGCTCTAGGTGACACTTAAGATATATTTCAAAGTGTTTTAGAGCCTGCATCAGACCCAATGCTTCTTTCTCAACAGTAGAATAGGTCAACTCATGCTTGTTAAACTTTTTAGAAAAGAAACTCACGGGGTGGTCGAGACCATCAATTCCGGTTTGAAATAACACAGCTCCTGAACCTAAAGCACTGGCATCGACAGCAAACTTGAAAGGTTTAGATAGATCTGGCGCTGCTAGGATAGGGGCATGACATAACATAGCTTTCAACAGGTCAAAGGCCCGTTGGCACTGCTCACTCCACCTAAAAGTCGCGTCCTTCCGCAACAGGGAGGTCAGAGGTTCCGCTGCAGTGGCAAAGTTTGGACAAAATCTACGATAGTATCCCATCATACCTAGAAACCGTCACACCGCTCGACGCGTCCTGGGCTCGGGATAATCCTTGATGCCTTCTAATTTAGAGTCTAGTGGTGCCACAGTCCTCAATCGTATCACGCGTCACAAGTACTGCACTTTAGCCTGTCCAAAGTCACTCTTGTCCAAGTTCACCGTCAGGTTTGCACTGGCCAGTCTCTCGAAAACACTCCTCAGTCCGGCCAAATGTTCTTCCCAAGTATGATTAGCTAGCCGTCCATCGTAATTGTGTGTGTGTCGAGGAACAAACTCGAGAATTCCTGCAGGAGCTCCGGTTCCTACTGAAGAAGCTCCCACAAGAATTTGACACGGACTGGCTGCGATTGATATAGGGCCCGTCCACGGGGGACAGGCACGTGTGCCCGGCGCGAAGGAGACGCGTCCGTTCTGTCGGGAGGAGTCACCACCCTGGCCACACTTTCGGCAAGAGGCGTGCCTGGGGAGGAGCCCGCCTGGCACATGGCGCCATGTGGAGCTGGCTCAGGTTGCTGGAGGATAATCCGAGTTGCCCCAAGTCGCGGCGGAGAGACCCGTAGTCGCTGGAGCTGCGTCTGCCGCTGCTCCCGTTGCCATGAAGATCGGCTTCTGCCGAGACACTGCTTCTCCACTCTCTTCTTCGACATCAATGGAGCAGCAACACAAGCAGGATAACATTCGGATCTACCAGAACTATCGGATTCCACTTCATGGGGGACTGCACTCTCAACACAGGGTTATGTGACTTGATACAACATTTGTCCGTCAAATCTGATCCCAACAATATATGAACATCCGAAACTGGTAGTTCATCCACCACACCAAGCAACACTTCTCCCGAGACAAACTCTGATTTTATCCAAAATTGATGTAAGGGCACTGACTGATACTTCTGTCTACCACCTGGATTATCACATTCTTTCCAGTGTTAGACTAGTCAGGTCTACTCACAGCCTTTCTGCTAATGAGACTCACAAACGCACCTGTATCACAAAAAACTGTCACTTCTTCATAAGGATCATGATAACTGATAGAAAGACCAGCTCTGGATACATATTTACTGTATTGGGAACCTATGACTTTCTTAGTCCGGTCCCTCACAAATCCAACCACTTTCTTCTGTTCTCTCTTTCTGGCAAAACAGTTCTCCAACACATGACCCAACTTATGACAATATGAGCATTGCAAGGTGCTGGTCTTTACAGCCGAAGATCGTCCTAGACCATTCTGGTTTTCCTGCACCGGTAATGTACGACACTCATCAGCTACATGACCAAATCCCTGACACTTTCTACATTGAACGACTCTTCTATTTTCCACGGGGTTACTGGTACTAGTTCTGACTTGACTCTGCCCATTCTGTCCTTTATGAATCAGCATGTATTTATCAGTTCATTCAGCCGCCTCTCGAACTGATTTAACATGTTGATCTTCCAGATATACACGCACTGTCGGGGGAACCTTGTTTTTCAAATCTTCTAGCAACAGGAGCTCTCTCAAGGCTTTGTAACTAGAATTCACCTGTTCTGACCTCAACCACAAGTCAAAAGCATTTGCTGCTCGAGCCACAAAATCACAGAAGGTCTCGCCTCCCTCTTTCTTCATTTCTCTAAATCTCTGACGATACGCTTCTCCAGTCAGTTGGTAGGCCAATCTGATCACTTCCTTCACTTTCTCATAGTTATCTCTGTCCTCACCCTCCAAGGAACCATAAGCCTTACTAGCTTTTCCTCTCAATTGACTCTGCAGAATCAAACACCAGTACGGCTTAGGCCAATGCAACTTGTTTGCTACATGTTCAAACCGCGAGAAAAACTTTTCCACATCCTGTTCTTCAAACTGAGGGACGGAACGATGACAGTCATTTATCCTGAATTCCCCTCCCTCGGGAGTATTCCTATTCTCCTGCTGTTGTCTCTCAAATTCCATTTTCTCTCGCATAAATTCTCTCTCCCTCTCTCTATCTTCTCTCTCCCTATCTTTGTCTTCTCTCTCCCTCTCTTTGTCTCTTAATCTCTCCATCTCCAAATCTCTCTCATTCTCCCTTTCCTTCTCTATATCTCTCAATCTCTCCATTTCTAAATCTCTCTCCTTCTCTTTGTCTCTCAATCTCTCCAGTTCTAAATCTCTCTCCCTCACTTTGTCTTCCATCTCCAACTGCTTTAAGCGTAACCGCTGATCAAAAGTGAGACCTGAGTTTTCATTTTCCTTTGCAACATCTTGACATTCTATTTCCCCATGATTGCTTTCCTCATCAGTATCGTCCTCGGGAAATAGTTCCGTTATCAGTAACTCTCGTATTGCCTTCACATCAGATTGCAACTCTTCCGCCACACCAATATTTTTGTACTCCGCTAATTGTAACAAGTCCTCCAGTTTGGCTCTCCTAATTCCTCTCACAGAAGGGTTACGTAAAAATCGGGACATTTTAAAATAGTAAGTACGCAAGATATGTTTAAAATGTCAACTCAAGTATCAGCACGGTAAAATCTTCTAACCTCAATACTTCAGTAAAATTGTTCACATATAAAAACTGAACAATCTCTCGGAACGAGTTTTCACTTTCACACTCTTCCACAATAAATCCTCCTGGACGACGAGCCCTCACTTTCTACACCTACGGTTACTTTCTACACCTCTGTTACGGGGATCCACAAAAACGAAATAAAACAGGTCCCGGGTTACTTACATGTCTTTATATTTCAACTTAAAACATGCCCGTAACAGGGGTAGATACAAACTCTCTCTCTCTCTCTCTCTCTCTGCCCGTCTCTGCTGTGTGTGGAGCCGATCTCTCCTATCTCTTCGTCTGCCTCTCTCTTCTGTGCTTCGCCTTCCTCTTCTCTCTTCTTCGTCTGCTTCTCTCTTCTGTGCTTCGCCCTCCTCTTCTCTCTTCTTCTCACTCAGTAGGCGGACCGATCTCTATCTTCTGTCTTCTCTCAGTAGGCGGACTGATCTCTCCCCTCTCCTCTCAGTAGGCGGACTGATCTCTGTCTTCTTGCGCTCTCTAATATAGCTATCTTCTCACAACCAACTCACGACCCACCTTTACTCACTACTACTCATACCCCAGAGCGAACACCGCTCATCACCCCGGGCCAGAACTCAACTCCCATCCATCCTCCACCTCAATTTCTATACAGTTGTTGGATTACCAACTTCACCAACAAAAACCAAACTCTCTCAGGTGAGATACTTCCGAAAACCTATTTCCCCATTACACACACACACACACACACACACACACACACACACACACACGCACATTACCACCGCTTTCACCATCGCACCATCACTGCTTCTACAATGATGAGCTGGTCACTGGACTAAGATACTGTTTGTAGGCGAAAGAGTCAGACGATTTGGAGGAAAAAGCTACAAAACAGAAAATAGCGCAGGTGGTTGTGGTGAGCCGCAAGTTCTTATGAAGAAGAGTGCCTTTTTTTAGATCGAAGTGAGTCGCATGTCTCTCTGATGTAATTCCCTCTTTTCGTCCGGGAAAGTTTTTTCACACAAAACGAAAATCCACAGTTACAAATCATAGTATGCCTTCATGAATTACTATGTACAATATTCCCGGGAAAAGAAACGAGATGAGGAGTAGGAGGGGGTGGGGGTGGGGCGTGGGGGGAAGGTGGTGGGTTGGGTTAGGGGTAGGGGTGGGGGTGATCTTGAAAGGTGCTGAAAAGTTGATTGTGAGTGGGTTCTGGCGAGTCAGAGAAATCGTGAAAAACGGTCGGAAGGGATGTCATGGCTGGCTCGAATTAGTCACACCCCCCCCCCCCCCCCCCGCACAGGTTGAGGTAAGAATAGACCCACCGTGTTTCTCAGCACGATTTTTAAAAGGCAAACAACTAGAATAGTTGCGACTTGTCTCGATCTTTTTCTAGCTGGTTTTAGAAGTTTTGTGATCAATTACCTCACATAGCTTACAAAGGCTGATGGGTCGTAAAACTTACTTCATTTATTCATTTATCCATTTATTCGTTCGAATTAGTGACGTATGCTGAACCTAGTGCTATGTTGAAGGAGGCAGATGGTAGAAGTAGGCATAGAGCAAGAGCTAGGGTAAAGAAATAGTGACCCCAGAGAGAGAGAGAGAGAGAGAGAGAGAGAGAGAAAGAGAGAGAGAGAGCGAGCGAGAGAGAGAGAGGACAGATGGAGAGAGACAGAAAAGGGAAAAGAGAGAGAGAGAGAGAGAGAGAGAGAAGAGGAGGAGGAGGATGGTGATGATGATGATTTTAAAGTCGCACATAATGAAGTTCCAATGGGGTGATTAGAACACAGTCAATCGGCCGCCCAAGAATAAAGCAGCATTTGAGGATCTTTGTTAGTGCCCAGCTCACCTGAAAACATAACTGGCTGTATATAAGTAATAGATTTTTACAAACGTTGCTGCAGAGATTACTTCATTCTTTGAGAGCATTTGAGAAAGACCTGCGTGGGAATAGTTCAAAGACGTGGCTCTAACAGTCGATTGCATGGGGAAACGACTTTTAACGGTCGATGTGGTTACATGGGAGGGCAAAAGAAGAGTATGTAATATACGTGAATATGGAAATGTTTTATACCTTTCAAATATCTCCAAAAATGATCTTGAATTTTCATGACACCGATACCTACAGAAAACAAGTGTCTCAAATGCACAACGCCAAGAATAGACAAAAGCAACACAGGCTGCAAAACACTCTGCATTTAGCTGACAGACGTGATAAGTATCACTAGTTACTGCATTAGCCCAATTTTGCTTCCTTGATAGCCTAAGATCACATTGAAATGCCCTTGGTCGTTCCACTCAAACGGAGCAATCGGAAGCGCTTGCTGCGTAGACAGGAGGTGACTAGGTGCTCAGCCCCTGACCAGACAACGATTGGAATCCGTGTAGAGGTCAGTGGCAACATCAAAGCAGTCTAACAATCTCCAAGACTTGCAGGTGGCAGCGTCTGGACAGTGCAATCCTATCGGCACCAGATTTCCGAGACTCATTATCCACGCTAAGGAAGTTCTAAGAGACAAATGCAACTGAAGGCAGTGGTAAAAGAACGTAACTACCAGAGCACAGAATATATGTGGACAAAACTTCAGGCACTTGCCTTTATACAATTGATGAGTATAGAACAAATTCAGGTGGGATTTAGTTTTTTTTTCGGCGACAGAATAAATGGACGATGGATGAACTGGAGGGAAAAAAGACTCGTTTCAATTTCTCCATTTATTTGCGAAGAACATGGTATCCTGACAGCCTTAGATACCAAAAAGCAGTCACATTACGTATCCCAGTAAAAACATTAAAACTTTAAAGAATCAGTATGAGCCTTACTAATGGAGTTGCCGCTTGATACCACACTC
Source organism: Theodoxus fluviatilis (assembly GCA_034096865.1). Taxonomy (NCBI): domain Eukaryota; kingdom Metazoa; phylum Mollusca; class Gastropoda; order Cycloneritida; family Neritidae; genus Theodoxus; species Theodoxus fluviatilis. Next base: position 86,089 of record JAWQFJ010027221.1, read on the forward strand.
ATCAGCTCAAATCGGTGGCACACACAAAATTCGGCCCATGGCTTCATTTAAGCATTTGAAGGGGGATATAAAAGTTTGGGGCATGGGGTGTTGAATTGAGATTGTAGTGTAGGTGTCCGGCAAGCATCGCAATATAACCTCATGTCAAACGAATGAAACATTCTCATCTTCAAGTAAGAAATGTCTTCTTTGTACATTACGCTGCAGTATGTCCTTCAATGAGGAAGAGGCTCCTATTCCTAAAGAATGCCTCACGGTATCACACAGCGCTACATAGGATAGCGGTAATTGGAAAGTTCCAATGTCCTAAAAGCTTCTTCTTCTTCTCGTTCGCAGCGGCTATACGGTCAATTCGATATGTGCAATGAATGCCGTCGTTTTGTCCAACTCTTCTCGGCTGCCATATAATTTGGTCTGCAGGGGAGTTGGTGACTGCCACACTTGCCTCCTTTCTTCTTTAAGTAAGGGACAACTCTGGAGTATTTGTTCTGCTGTTTGGTCTTCCAGATCACATGCGCATGTTGGTGATGGTGCCAGCCTGTACTTTCGGTTCATGTGAGCATTGAGCCTGTTGTGGCCGGTGCGCAGCCTGATAAGGACGACCTGCTGCTCTCTGGACATCAAGTGGTAGTCGTCTCTGTTTGTCCTCGGCCTCATCAATGCCTTGATGATGGTCTTTCGCTCACTATAGTTGACAATATTTTCAAGTTGTTCTTCCTGGGCTCCTTCTTTCGCCAGCTCGTCTGCCCTTTCGTTTCCTGGAATCCCACAGTGGGCTGGTATCCACTGGAGAACAACTCTTCTGGTTTGTCAGACCTTCTGAAATGCTTTGGTCAGCTGGGGGAGTTTTCCGTTCTCTAGGGCCTGGAGGACTGATTGGGCGTCTGAGAGGAAGACTACTTGGTAGCATGGGTCTGGAGAATCCTGAACCATGGAGGCCGCCTGCATGAGTGCCTCCGCTTCTGCCCTGTAGTTTGTGCAGTGCTTGCCTGTGGCAACACTGGCTGTGGCTGTATGTCCCCCAGGGAACTGAATCCTAAAAGCTCAATATCCGGCAAGACCAAATGTTCCAGCTGATAAGGGGCATCTAGCGGCTGCTGCCATTTGCAAACACTTCACTTATTACCTCCGCCGACGAGGTAATGTTTTACTCTCGGTACGTTGACTAGTTATTCGGCAAAATAACTCCAAAAGTTCGGAACGGATTCTGATAAGATTTGGGACACGGTCAGATTTCACCGAAGGAACAATCCGTTAAATGTTGAAGGTTATCTATTATCTCGTTTTGGAATTACAAGGGTAACTTAAAATGTTATCGCTTATCACTAAGTTGATGACGTCAAACTGTTAATGACGCCGACGTATGCGTTCCGCACTCAGAGACCTCCAGCAGACGCTAACATGAACCAACTACACAGGTCATGGAAGATAAATATTGGCGTCCTTGGTGAAGGTTAGCACGCTCAGAGTGCACTCTGCATGTATATATGGAAGCCGGTGTTGGACTTAGTACTGACAAAATGATAACGAAAGAGGACTTCAGTGCAACTGCTTTTATTTTTACAAGCTTTCGGAGCTCGGCAGATCCTTCGTCAGGTGAATGGCGAGACTTGAGACTATCAATTGTTCTCCTTGCGCATTGAAATTGCTTCGTTCTTACCTTAGTAGCAGAATACAAAAGGCCTGTTCAGGAGGGCGAGCGCTCTCAAATGCTCGCTGTGTTCGCCTTTTTGATAGATCTTCTCCCGTCTGTTCCCCCGTGGGTTAGGAGAAGGAGTTGACCAACCGTGTCTCCCTACGCGATTCGTAAGAGGCAAAGGAAAATGGACATTGTGACTTGATTTATGCATACTCGAAAGTATTCTAGTGATTTTCGTGTCTAATGACCTTACGTAGCCTATAAAGACTGATAGGTCGTAAAACGTTTCCATTCATCTCGCGTCTTCTAGTCTACTAGGAACAAAAGAAGTAGTAGTAGTAGTGGTAGAAGTAGTACTAGAAACCGCAAGCAGCTCTCTCTTTTCCCCCCAAACCATCTCGTTAGGAGGCAACCACAGGGAGCGCTTGCAAGCACTCGCGCTCCTGAACCGACCTTAAGAAAGTCGTGACGTCATTTACGGTAAGCCCTATCTTTCCTCTTTACATAATCAATCTCCTCCTACGTGCAAATCATAGCCATATGCTGATGACAGCAAGTTAACTGTTGCAGCGGATTCTGTTACCGGCTTAGAAAAAAATGTAAATCATGATCTCGAAAGAATAGCTAAATGGTACGTCAATATCAAGATGCATTTAAATCTCAATAAAACACTGTGTATGCGTATAACTTCAACTCGCAAACTCAAAAAACTACAAAAGCAAACGAGGAATCTGTTCATCAAAGTAACGACGATAAAAGGTATCCGCTCAAAAACTCCATGGAGTAAAAATTGACCAGAACTTGATTTGGCAAGACCATGTTATTTATATCTTTCAACAATAATTTAAATAAAATAACAAAACTCAACACCTATCGATTCGTATTCAAGAAAACAAGACCTTTTCTTCCTCAAGAAGGTTGTCAAGTCTTTTATGGCTCCAACATCCAACCTTATATTGATTATTGTTTTAAAAAACTGGGAAATGGGACTGCACATTACAAACACTTACTTAATAAACTATTTGAAATATCTACCCGCATTTTTCTACAGAAAGATAGCCACATACTCCACAAAACAATTATTTTCAGACTTGGTTGGCTTGATTTTGGTCACTATATTTCAGCTTGCTGTCCTAAAGTACAAGACTTTAGTTGGCCATGCCCCTAACTATATTTAAAGATTACTTAAATATTCAGAAAACACTCAACAGAGATCGTTTGATAACAGACACCTCCGGCTTCCAGTTGTGCATTCAGAAAGAACGAAAAATTATTTTAGTTACAAAGCGGCAAAAATATATAACGAACTTCTTTTAACATTTCAAAATCATCGTCCATCTTTTCTTTAAAGACAGTCATTGAAAGGCATTCAACAGCAAAGCAAAATACACAGCTGTACATGATACTTTGTTTTTATGACTGCACATAGTCTATTGTCTTAACATTGTAGACTGTAAAAAGAAGGGAGATGGGTGGGGATTAGAGAATGGGAAGAGTGAAAAGAAGGTGGGAGGGGACCGGAGAGAGAGAGAGAGAGAGAGAGAGAGAGAGAGAGAGAGAGAGAGAGATTTGAAGAGAAGCGTTTGCTTAATGTGTAACCTCGTGGAATAAAGTATAGAAACACAGTAGAGGACTGCAGTCTCTTCCCAGACCAGAAGACCACACTCCTACTGAGGACACTAAATACGCATAGCTTTTGGGGACCCTCCGCTTCTCTCCACAGGTGAGGTGACGCAAGACAACAGAAGAATTCCGGTTAGCATTTATCACTGTGACTCGGGATCAGTTTGTAAGGCTGCTTCAAGGAAATTTGAACAGTTTGTAGTCGACACGGTAAAGACAATGACATTTCTTTTACATTGCCACCTATCGCCTGCATTTGAGTCTCAAACTTTCTTTTACATTACTCATCAATTTTTGACTGGCATTCAACTATTAACACAAGCAGAGAAAACACCAACAGTAAGGTAGGCGTACCAGAACCATTTCCACTCCTTTGGTAAAAGTTCCTTCCTATGTTGGCTCACGGATGCATAGAGAGGTAACCATCTAACAGTGCGGCTTTACAGCCTTCACATGTACCAGGTTTTACCAGGATGGGGAAAGGTTATAAGAGTCACGCACCTTGCCCAAGTATAGAACTCCAGGATTCGTGCAGCTTCGAACACTGCATACGCGAGTCAATGGCTAATGCAGGCGAGCGTCTTAACAACCCGACCACTTTCTCTAGTGGTTTTGACGAGCAGCGCGCATAGACTCTTTCAAAATGTTGTGCAAAAACGCAAGTCCTTTAAAATACAGTAAGAGCTTTAGTTCACCACGAAGGACATTCGTCAACCAAAAGTTATCCTTCTCTATCGTAGAGAGTCCATCAGATGGGGTAGTGTTCCAACTTAATTGGATTTAAGTATACCCCCATAGTACCCAGCAGGAACGCTTTCGTTATGTCGACTGCTGTCAAAAACCCGGCAAATGTCAGGATGTGAAAACGAGGCTCTGGGCTCTACAGAGGTATACAAAATCTAGTCGTCGGTGCTTTTCCCCTTTCTTGCCAGGCTTCATACGGCAGTGGGTATTTTCGGTGTGACAATGATTCATGCTTTTCTTTCCTGAAAAACGTTTACCCTAACATTTTAGGGGGATGTTCACTGCATGTGGGCAAAGATTATAATCTTTGATGTGGGTCGTCAAACGCAGCGTATAACATTAAAATTTCCACCCTGTGCTAACGCAGTCTTCAGAAAAGGGACAAAAGCATCACATTTGCGTCACTAATTAGTGGAAATAAAAGCTACCTTAAACGCGTCTGATTGACAAAACTCAGTAACGTATCGTAAGGTTGAGCGTAGAATTGTGCATTGATCCATTTACCTTTAAGAAGGGTAACACATCAGCTTTAACAGTTTATGGACACTCAACGATCTATTGCCACGTATTGTTGACAATGAAAAAAAGCCATGAAAAATTGCTAAATTTCAAACGACGAACAAGTCAAATTTGTAATCAAGCATGAAGAATACAACGAGATATATATTGTCATACTTCGTAACTTACAACAAGTTAAGCAGACTGATAACTTACGCGATGTCTCTTGGACTAACATCTGTAGAATCGCTCTTGTGGACAGACTCTTAATACCTCATACATAAGAGACATCTGCGGATTACTCCACAAATCATTCACTTGTTTATTTTTGAAGGCCCTCCTGTAAAGTCATTACCAATCGCTACATCACCAGGTTTTGTGCACTACGCAAATTTGTGCAACGAAATGAAAAAGTGCTTCTTATAAATTGTTGGGTGTATTTCGTCTTGCTGATAACATAGCGTATACTTTACTCATCCAAAATATGGAAAATAGTGATTACGTTTCACTGGCAGTAGGTATTGGCTATTTATTTTCAAAAAGAGAGACAAAAAGTTATAAACAAGGGGTAATATACGAGTAAATTGAACCAGGGTAAGTAGTTGTATTGCCATAGGTCAAGATCAAACTGCAGTTCTAGATTGCGTTTGAAATATTTATGGTAGTTGGTAGAAGAGATCGAAAGTATCTGCACAAGTAACCATGATTGCATCAGTTACCAACTCAAGCCGCGTCAATGGATAAGAACTCTACAGCAGGGGCTTCAAAATTCGTCCTTCAATTCAAGAAGTGGACATCCTATTTTCTCTCTCTCTTCCTCGGTAACCTTTTTCCCTCAGGCTTTCTGCAAACCTTCTTCAATACTTCACTCCAACCTTTTCTTCTCTTTGTCAAACACATCAAAGTACTGGAACCGACTAGCCATTTCCTGACGTTTGCGCTCTCTGTCCTCAAAGATTGCAGATGGCCAGGCGCTGTAGCCGAACATGTCAGCGTCAGGTTCCAGTATTTTCTGCACCGAAAGAAGGTCAGCCTCTGTCAGGGAGAGGTAGGCCTGCACCAAGGCTTCTTTCTTCTGAGCCTTCACATTTGGCTGGGGGTCGTAGTGGGCTAAAGTCACCTGCACTGCCTGGAAAAGAAAGATTCGATTAAAGCTGTGATTAGAAAGACAGTAACGTTTCTTTCAAAGGCAACGCGACTCACAACTTTTCTTGAGAGAGAGAGAAAAAAAAAAGAGAAAATTATTCTAAAACCTCACCTTGGATTGGTATGGGTGCCAATATCATGTTTGTTTATAAGAATGTAACTATCTGATGAAAAGCACTGCATTGGAATATTAGATACGCACCAACAACATCGTCATCGTCGTCGTCATCATCATCATCATCATCATCATCATCATCATCATCATCATCATCATCATCGTCATCATCGTCACCATCGTCACCATCATCATCATCATTATCATCATCATTGTCATCATCAGCAGCATCATCATCATCATCATCATCATCATCATCATCATCATCATCATCATCATCATCATTATCATCATCATCACCACCACCACCACCACCATTACCATCATCATCATCATCATCATCATCACCATCACCATCATCATCGGAGTCGTCGACATTGTCATGGTCACCATTGCCATTGTCATCGTAGTTGTAATAAGGACAATGACTGCCTTTCAAAGCGGACCCTACACACACGCACAAATTGTCAATTCAACTTTTCAGTCTCGTGGATAGAGCAAAGGCTCTGCAAATAGAATTCGCTTCACAGAACAGCGGAAAGAGGGTGGCATACAAAGTGCATTCTTCCATATTTCTTTTCATTAGTGCCACATTCTCTGTGAATGACAAATATCCAAAATGGATGAATCAATCGATGAGGCTTTACGGATGATCAACATTTGCAAGATTATCAATAAACCAAATCATTGTGATATTTGGAAGGATGTCGTGACCAGTGAGCAACTCAAAGTTGGAATGATTCAAAGTCAGCACAATTTTCCAAGTCGGCAATTCGAAGTCGACATCAACGAAAATCATGAACAATATAGTGTTCTGCTGACTGTTACTCAAAACTCGCACTTTTCTCGACAAAAAGACAAAAGTCATAATAGAAAATTGTCGACTTTGAACCGTGAATCACCGACTTTGAAGTGTGCTGACGTGAACTCTCCTCCCAGATAAGTTTTACCTTGCAGTATAGGCTGGCTGGCTAAATTAGGATTAAATAAGTATTACTCATGCACGTTGATTTAACTACCATTGCCCATATTTTTAATTATTATTTAAGTCATTTGGTATTCGATGTATGCCCTCATTTTCTCTGTTGTCCTGTTCATCCTTGACAGCGAGAAAGGTGAGTGAATGTTACAAGATAGCAGTGCGTATCCCCTAGACACCCTCTCAATTAATAATAATCAGAGCCCTGTCTTGTAACACTTAGTTTCACCGTCTAATCAGGGTAACCAATGAAATGGCTTCCCGGTATCAGCTGCAGACTGTTGAACACATGGACAAATCGACTCAGTTTCCCAGAATTCCCCGACATTTTTCGCGTTTAATCTCAGCTATTGGATTGGTTAGCGATATTCCTGAATGTGAAGAAAAAAGATCAAACAAACACATGTAGATGTACCACATGCACGTTGCAAAATACCAGGGGAAAAAAGACCGCGCTTATTATTTGGATACACATTCCGTGAATGGAGCTGGTTACGATGCAGTATAGTTGGTGTGCGCTGTGTTTTTTAATAATACATTCTGCTTGTAAGAAAAAGTTCCACGAAAAACATAGATGTGTTTAAGAAAAGTGTGAAGAGCTGAAACCCTGTGTGGGACAAACAGGGGATGTTTTTGCGTCAATGTTTTCCTCGTCGATTGGAATCTACTGTCAGCGAAATGCCCGGGTCTATTCTAGTATCCCGGTCTAATGCGGCTGCAAGCAGCACAAGCTCCGGCAGATTGCTGGGGATTGCCACCCCAACAGCCTAAAAAACTCGCCCTACGAACACGATGTGCAATGTGTTAGCGCTCTAATACTGGTACCCACATTGGTACTTGACATTATAGGGGCACCATTTTGACTAGGATTACTAAGCTTAATTAACTCTCCTGCCTATACCGCCATAAGTGGCTTCAATCTCCCAGATTAGGAGGCTGCGACAAAATCCCGTCAAATTATTCAAGAAATGGAAGCATTACCCGTTTTTCGAAAGTTTACGTACACATGCCCTTCCGCACGCCGCCCCATCCCCTACCCCCACCCTCGCTCCATTCACCTCAATCTCCATCCGTCATTGACAACTTGATTACTTTCTTCAAAGTCTCCAATTATCAATCATCCTGAACTATTCACTAAACCAGATCCCGTTTCCAGCACCTGCCTGCAAACAAACAAGGAAGCAAATCAGGATAGGCTGGGTAACCAAAGACAGGGGAGGTAATCCATCTCTAAAGAGCGCACTTGCCTCTTCAAAGGGAAGCAACTCCACTCCGGTCGGGCACTGCACAGCCACGCTGATGAGACCTTCGATCTGGAACGAGCGCCAAACTCGCAGCATGGCATTCCGCAGGGGCATGTAGTGCGTTATCGCCTCCACCGACCTCCACAGGTGACCCAGCTTGTCTATAATCTTCTGGTAGACCCTTTCCTTGCCAGGGTTAGAGACGGTTATGTTGTTGTGAATGAGGCCGATGCTGTCTAGGAAATAGGCCAGGTCATCTCCACTGGTCTCTGCCTTGCCTATGATGTCATAGCTGACGTCACAGGTTACGCAATGCTTGGAGTAGAGAGGGGTGAAGTGGGGGTCGATGCTATCTTTCTCTATGTTAGCAATGATGTAGCGCGCCAACTCGGCGAACGTGACATCATGACCAAAATAGTTTCCTCTTTTGCCAGCAGTCGCGTTGCGATTGAAGGCGACAACACTCCTGCCTTGCCCTACCCAGAAAGAGATGCTGGTTGTGAAAAATTTGTCGATGTAACCTGAGAAGAGGCGTGGATAAGGATCTCGCACGAAGATGGCGTGCCTGACGCTGGTCTGGTTGAAGGCGTCCGTCAGAACGCTCCGGATGGAGTGGTAGAAGCCGTACACATAACCAGCATGTACCTAAGGAGGAAGGGAGCACATGCATTCAGGCAGAGTCTGCAGCTTTTTAAGTTGGTTACGACCAAAGTTGGGAAAGACTTCCGATTACGGGCCACACTAGTGGACTGGTCCGACGAGAGGGGTGCGGGAAAGACGGCGAAGCTGGAGGGCCACCCACACTGACGTACCGCAGCACCTGACTGGTGCAAAAAAAATCAATCAATCAATCAATCAAATCAATCAAACCAGTCATGAGTATATTTGTTGGTATTTACATCTATCTATTCATTTATCAGCAGCTTATTAGCAGCTTTATGAGGACTCATCTTGCCAGATTATTCACAACGGGAAGCTGACTGACCCCTTCGCAGTGAAGACAGGAGTGAGACAGGGTTGTATGCTCTCGCCGACAATTTTCCTGATCGTCATAGACTGGATCATGAGAAGAACCACAGAGGGCAGCAGCATTGGCATCCAGTGGACCTTCACCAAACACTTACAGGACCTGAATTTTGCGGACGACGTCGGCCTCCTGTCCCACAAACAGCAACATGCACAGTCCAAGCTAACCCGACTAGCGGAGGAGGCAGGAAAGACCGGCCTGAAAATCAACACCAAGATGACAGAGGTGATGCGTATGAACAACCGACTACATCAGCCACTACAGCTACAGGGAGAAGACCTAGTGGAAACTGACCACTTTGTCTACTTAGGAAGCGTGGTCAACATTGGTGGCGGTGCACACGACGACGTTAAGAGCAGGATTAACAAGGCAAGGGTAGCGTTCAACACCCTACGTCCCATATGGAACTCCAAGGCCTTATCCCAGCGCAGCAAAGTTCGCATCTTCAAAACTAATGTGAAAGCAGTCCTCCTCTATGGGTCCGAAACATGGCGGGTAACCAACACCATCACCAACAAGGTACAGACTTTTGTCAACAAGTGCTTGCGCCACATCCTCAACATTAGGTGGACTGAGAAGATCTCCAACACAGACCTATGGAAGAAAATCAACCAGAACCCCATCAGTCAGGACATCAAGAAAAGGAAATGGGAGTGGATAGGTCACACACTGCGCAAACCAGCCGACAACGTCACGAGGCAAGCACTTGACTGGAACCCACAGGGAAAAAGAAAAGTGGGACGGCCCAAACAGTCGTGGAGAATGTCTGTCGAGAGCGAAGTGAAGGACGCCGGAATGACGTGGATTAAGCTGAGGAGAACAGCCCAGAACAGAGTGCGTTGGCGAGATGTTGTTGCGGCCCTATGCTCCACCGGGAGTCTACAGGAATAAGTAAGTATTCATGTATCTGTTTATTCACTCATTCAATCATTCATTCATTTTTCATTCATCGACTCATTCATTCATTCATTCATTCATTCATTCATTCATTCATTCATTCATTCATTCATTCATTCATTCATTCATTCATTCATTTCTTTACTTCTTTACTTATTTATTTATACATTTATTTATGTTAATCGGATAATGTGGCCCGTCAGACTGTGTGACCCGTCAGCTTTGCTGTCTTTCCCGCACCCCTTTTCTCAGACGAGTCCACTAGTGTGGCCCATTATCGGAAGTCATTCCCAAAGTTGTGCGTAAAACTTTTGAGGAACAGTCTGCATCGATGATATAACGTGACATGACTTGCTGAATCGTAACAAAGCGTAATGAAACTTAGTATAACTTAAGGCACCGTAACTTGACTTGATGTAGTGCAACTCAGCGTTACCGAGCAAAATTTGTGCTTCGTTCGTGCAAGGTATGGAAAATTAATTCTTATCATATAATATGGGCAAAAAAATGAACATCTATTTGTAAAAGCATTTTCATAGCGAGAGAAATACAAACAATATCATAATGCCAAATGCCCGTATGTCACCGTGATAAACGGTCTTTGGTTATTCAGTGAGACACAATAACATGAACAGTCATTGCAGTGGGAAAGTTGTAGGATACTGATAGTCAAGAACTAACAGAAACAAGCAATCAATTACCAACTGAATTCATTGAAAACGCAATCCTTTTCCCTTGCTTATTTTAGCAAGCATTTATACCTATGGTCACAAGGGGTTTTCGGGCAAATATATCTCTTTCTGTAATTGTGACTGTGTCTGTGTGTCTGTGTGTATCTTAGCGAGTGTCTATATCTGAATGTGTATGTCTGTCGCAGCTGTGTGTTCGTTGATGTGTCTGTCTGTGTGTCTGTCTATCTGTCACGAGCGCGGCAATCGGGCGCTGCACGGTGACAAGCGGTTCGCTTTTTTATGAAGTCAGTAGTTTTGTTTTTCTCGTGCCGTACGAGTATTTTGTGCTGTGGGAGACTTTTTTTAAAAAGTGGACTAGGGTTTGATAGCTCAGGGCATTCTGTGAACCCGAGTCAGTATTGCGAAGTCTCTAGTGAACTAGAATGAGCTTAGGGTTCCCATCACTTCATGCAGAAGGACAGCCTGGTTGTTGTGCTGTGGGGGAGCACTTGTGTGTGTGTGTGTGTGTGTGTGTGTGTGTGTGTGTGTGTGTGTGTGTGTGTGTGTGTGTGTGTGTGTGTGTGTGATGTGTACATGTAAGAAGTTTAGTGGTTTGCTGTCTGCTGGTGTTCCGCGGTGTTAGCGAACACGAAGAGTAGAATTGCTGACGTTACAATTTACTTCATATTACTGCTGTACATGTATTTGCAGTCTACTAGTTTTCCGCGGTGTTAGCGGACACGTAGAGTAGATTTGCTGGTGTTGCAGTTTTCTTAAACCACTGCTGTGTTTGCAGTCTGTAGGTTCCGCGTTGCTTGCGGACGAGTTT
>JAWQFJ010027221.1:102500-112500 GCA_034096865.1 Theodoxus fluviatilis
GTGTTTTCGTGACTATGAGGACAGACAGACAATAAGACAGACAGATAGACAAACAGACAGAAAAAACAGACAGACAGAAAAAAACAGACAGACAGAAAAAAACCAGACAGACAGACAGAAAAAACAGACAGACAGACAGACAGTCAGGCAGGCAGGAAGAAAGAAACAGACCGACAGACAGACAGGCAGGAAGAAAGAAACAGACAGACAGGCTGTCAGGCAGGCAGGCAGGCAGGCAGGCAGACAGACGGACGGACGGACGGACGGACGGACGGACGGACGGACGGATGGGCAGGCAGGCAGGCAGGCAGACAGACAAACAGACAGACAGACAGACAGACAGACAGACAGACAGACAGACAGACAGACAGACAGACAGACAGACAGACAGACAGTCGACAGGCAGGCAGGCAGGCAGGCACACCACACTCACTCACACACACACACACACGCGCACGCGTGCGCGCGCGCGCATGCACGCACACATACATGCGCAAACAGACACACCACGCAAACGCACACAAACACACACACACACACACACACACACACACACAGACACACCATGCGCGCGCGCACGCTGAGGTAAGGGTTGAGTTGGTGGAGATCAATTGATTGACCGAGTGATAGACTGCCTTCCTCCTCTCTACTATTCACTGCGGGTCGAAGTAAGACCTGACAAATGAGGGACTAGAAGCCTTTCAAACGATGTGCAAGACAAGCATGTGAATGAGTAAAAGCAAGTCCCAGTAAAGATAGACCCTGGTTTAAAAACAATTAGCAAAATCGCAAGTTTGTAATACACCGATACGTTTTCTTTTGAAGGATGGTCGTGAATGTTTTTTATGAATTTAGAAGGTATTGGATTAGGCAAGAGATGCCAATCAAACATTCAGCTCTTGATGGTATGCACCAGAGACACTTGTGTTTACGGCCCACTCTTACAGAAATGCAAACATTTTTATACTTGTGATGTGATATGATATGTGATATGAGGCAGGACGGATGGACTTTCTCTTCACCATCCGACTTCATCTGCAGGTGGTGCAAGTGGGACTGACAGTCCAGGATCGGACAGATCAGCCACTCCAGACGAAACTCAAGAAGAAAGTGACCCAGCTAGACAGAACCATGGTCGCACAAGACCAACTATCATAAACGTTAAAATTTCGTAAGAAACTGAAATCATGCTACACTTTGGAAATGGAATGGGATTTGGCTGAATCTAAACATGGATATGAAGCATACATAGAGAAGGACAAGACAGTATCGCAGAAAATTATTTGGAGTATGGGCTCTAGTCCACTGGTAAGAGTATTCGCCCCTAGTCACTTGCTGGTTACTTCGTTGCTGCTCGGGTTCCGATTGTTGCATTTTTGTACTGTTGTGCTGAACTGGCAATGCCTATCCCCAGGGAGAAATAAATGCGAGTGTCTCTGAGCATTAATGGCTGACTGTAGTGCTAGTAACTTTTTATGTGGCTTTTAGCCAGCAATGGGTTGGAATGAATAATCCCCATGCAATGGAGATGATGCTGGTGTCTTTCTGTGTGCGTACTGTCTGTCTGTCCCCGTGTTTATCAGCAGGTGCCAGTGAGGAGCTGACCAAGTAGCCCAGTCATCGGGGGTTTAAGTGTAAAGTGGTTTGAGCTGCAGAAATTGTAGAAAGTCGCTCTGTAAATTCAAGACCTTATCCTTCATATTTCGTACCTGTCACAATCATGATGGCATATTGTAGTTACTAGTTTTGATCGAACTAATCCCTACTGTAGTGGGGGATAAAACAAGGCCCAAATATTCACAGGATATAATGTAGAAGTGTATATTTTTATTACAGCGATCATTCACCCATTTTTTAGTCACCCACCCTTTCAACTTTATGTCCCTGATAGCTGGGCTATTTGACAAATGTTGGACAAGCATTTGACAAACACAGAAACAAACAGACAAATAGGTAGCAAACATGCGGGCAAAAGCGCCCTCTTCTCTCCCTGAAACGTATTCCAAACCGATGCTGGCTCAAGGCCGCATCGAGTGTTACACTGTATTTTCACTACTCTCACAAGTAAGCGACTTAACTCCTGTGTAGGGAGAGGCAATACGAGTGCAGCACTTGCCCAGAGATGCAACCCTAGGATCCAAGCTACTTCGAACACTTCACCCACCAGCCGCCAGCGACTATACAAACGAGCTGACTAGAGCCCCGAGAAACAGGGCCCAGACGTGTAGAGGAGACGTCTGAAACGTACTTACTGACAAGCAGCAGCAAAGTAGTCGTGGACAGCAGAAGTACCCCTGAGGTGACCCATTTGATGCGCACTCTCATTTTTATCGCCGAGAAATGTTGATGACTTGCCTGGAACGGAGCAGAAATAGCTGAAAGTCCCGCCCGTAAAGGTATTGGTTTTAAATATCCTGGCATCTCCCATATCAAAGGTTCGAATCGTTTCACACTTTACCACCAATCATTGAATTACTTGTGCTATCCTGTCGCTGAAAACAAAAGTGTGGGCGCATTGATGTGCCTGATTAGCGTGAGAATGGAGCAATAAATGCATGATCACGTCGATAAAACAATCTAACCAGCTGTAGATGTCTTACGCACGTATCAATTGTATATCTTGATTCAACTAATTTTTTATATGTATGGAAAACACTTCTTCCTCACAACCACGCTGTAACTGGAAGGATGAGAAGAAAAAAAAATTCATAAACGAAACAAACGGACGAGCCTTTCATTATCGAATTTACATAATGACTTACCTGAGCACTGCTGACTTCTTACTTGTGTATCTCACTTAGCAGAATGTATGTGCAGTGGGAATGCTTGAATGTGCAACGCTTTTTTCACGCAGCCACGCTACGATCGGGGCAAACCGGTGTGAATAGAGTAGAAGCGTCAGCTGCTCAAATGAAACCAGGGGCGTGTTCAGAATAACGATTGCTCGATCGAGCGCTCGGGAAACCTAAATACGTCACTGCTGAACAACCGTACTTGGACCATGCGCCAACAAAGATGACTTCCGCAGTAAGTTCTGATCATCGCGGGGTGTTGATGTGCAAGCTGTTCGACGAACTAGCGAACCAAAGCATTGGTCATACCTTGAGGATGCTGAAGTGAAATATTAGGCAGCTGCTCAAAAAGAGGCATCAAGGATCGGCACCGCTCAAATGGAGAATAATGTCGAAACGACAGTGCTAACATTAAATGATCCGCTCACAAGTCGTCAGGTCAACCATATCAAACTAATGGCTAATGTAGGCTAGAGTTTCCTCTCTTTAGTATATTTTCGATAGGCCTACATGTTTGTCTACATCTTGTCAAGCAATTAAATCAGAGCAATTATTAAATATGAAAAACCCACAAGCAACAACAACAACAACAAAACACCATCGGCCTAATTTCTTGTAACTTGTTGCACAGTTTGAGTGGTAATCTCAGGTGGAAATATCTGCCACTGCACACTTCTTTAATGGTGATTTTCTTTGCTTTTCCAGAAGCTGCCATTTTGAATGTACGCGCATAGCACCTCCGGGACGGCAATCGAGCTTCACGACGGCGCTTTGTGTAGCTCTCGCGTTCAGGAACCGAGCACCCGAAGTGCTACCAAGCGCTAGGCATCTTGAGGGGTCTACTGCTGACGCTGATGGTGTGAAACGTCACCGCCTGCGTCAGGGCAAGTGGTTCAATGACAGTCATCGAGCCACGCCTTCGCTCGCAAGCGGTTTAATTTACTATTGAAAAGGATCTAGCATAAATGAAGTGGACTGGGGCCACGTTATTGCGATGCTGTGCATGCACTTAAGCCAACCGATAGTCATGATGGTTATTCTTTCACAGGCAAAGACGAAAATCACGGAACAGTGCTTGGACAAGAGTCTTTCTCTGCTGGTAGCCACAGAGAAACGGGGACGGAGTAAAACGTTCAGACATGACCAATAACAATGAAACCTGATGTATCGGTTGGCTAGTACATATCAGGGTATGGTTTCATGCGGGGGAAAAGATGGATGAATGGATGGATGGAGTTTCACCCCCTATCAGCCTTTGAAGGCTATCACGAAAACCAGCTTCAGCTGTTGCTGAAATCGACCGAGCTGATATCAAAAGTCACCCTAAAAGCACATCCGCACTCGAACGCCTAGATTATTTGTTCAAAGTCTTCTTTTAACCCTTTCCTTAAAGAGAGCGAATACAAACTTTGCCCAGGGTTCAGTCTTTTCTAAGACTGAAACCAACGGGTTTTGGCAGGATGTACCTGTTTCTCAGCCTACATGTAACATGTATTTGCAACCGCAGGCCTCTCCCCATTCAGTACGGGCTGACTGGACGCCTTCTCCACTCAGAACAGACTGACAATTGGACTGTGACTATTTCTGTTTGTGTAAGGGAAAGGGTTGAGGTGCACTCGCGTGTATGCAAGCGGATGGAAGTCACCAAGAAAGAGTGGATTTTCGCCCTATCAATAAGGCTGATTGTGCTTTATCTTCAAATGACATTCAGTCTCGACATGGCAGAGGAAGCCAGACCGAGCCATGTTAGTATTTCTTGTGCAGTATCAGTTTTCTGCACGAATAGAGTGAGGGATGCGTGAAGAGAGGAAGACATGGAATGGTTGGATGTATGGATAAATGAATGGATGGAAGGAAGGATGGATGGAATGATGGATGAATAGATGGATGGAATGATGGATGGATGGATAAATGATGGATGATGGATAGATAGATGGATGATGGCTTAGTGGGTGGATGGATGGATCTATTGATGGGTGGATGGATTGATGGATGAATGCATGGATGGGTGGATGGATGAATGGAGCTTAAGTATCCATCAGCCTTGTAGGCTAAAAAAGGCCACAACGTTACAACCACAACAACCCTCTTCAGCAATGTATGGTTTCAAAACACCTTCATGATAATAAATTCCAGTGCAATTCCCTTAGTTATACTAATCGCACAAAAAATTTCGAAATGCATTTGAGTTTCACAGCCCGCGTGAGCCACGTAAGGCTTCCAATCACGAAAAATCACAAGAACCGTCAGAGCAAAATTCAAACATCGATTTTCTTAGTCACTACCCAAGAACCATTTAGCGATTTATGGATGGAGCCCCCCATTGACGGCCGGACAGATCGAATGAAGAACGGATGAATTAAAAGAATGGGCCTTCTGATGGCAGCAAAGCTGACACATTAAGACCTCACAGGGCGGGGATTGATCAATTTTCGACAAAGGTGGAGTTACAGTCAAATTCCTATGCTTAGTCTCTTCCCTGATAGAGGGATGCCATGATTCCTTGGGAAGTTAACAACTGAAAGGAAGATATATATATCGTTGGGTGATCAGGGAATCGTATTTCTGTAAATCTCTGTGGAAATGGACAGATCGGACGAAGATGATACATCACAATCATTTGAGTACGAGATGGATGAGGAGGAGGAGGAGGAGGAGGAGGAGGAGGAGGAGGAGGAGAAGGAGGAGGGAGGAGTGGGAAGGAGGAGCAGGAAGAGGAGGAGGAGGAGGAGGAGGAGGAGGAGGAGGAGGAGAGGAGGAGAGGAGGAGGAAGGAGGAGAGGAGGAGGAGGGAGGAGGATGGAGGCGGAGAAAGGGAGGAGGGAAAGGAGGAGGGAGGAGGAGGGAGGGGAGGGAGAGGGAGGGAGGCGGGAGGCGGAGGGAGGAGGATGGAGGAGGAGGAGGAGGAGGAGGAGGAGGGAGGAGGAGGAGGAGGAGGAGGAGGAGGAGGAGGAGGAGGAGGAGGAGGAGGAGGAGGAGGAGGAGGAGAGGAATAGGAGGGGGGAGGAGGAGGAGGATGGGGGAGGAGGAGGGGGAGGAGGAGGGGGGGGGGGAGGAGGAGGAGGAGGAGGGGGGGGGGAGGGAGAGGAGAAGGGGGAGGGGAGGAGGAACGAGCAAGAGGGAGGAGGAAGAGGAAGAGGAGGGGGAGGGGGAGGGGGGGAAGGGGAAAGCGGAAAGGGGGAAGGAAGAAGGAGGGAGGAGGGAGAAGGGAGGAGGAGAAGGAGGAGGAGGCGGAGGAGGAGGAGGGAGGAAGAGGAGGGAGAAGGGAGGAGGAGGAGGGAGAAGGAGAGAGGAGGAGAGGAGAAGGGGAGGAGGAGGTGGAAGGAGGAGGAGGAGAAGGGAGGAGGAGAAGGGAGGGGGAGGAGGAGGAGAAGGGAGGAGGAGGAGGAGGAGGAGGAGGAGGAGGAGGAGGAGGAGGAGGAGGGGAGGAGGAGGAGGGGGGGAAGGGGAGGGGGAGGAGGAGGAGGAGGAGGAGAGGAGGAGGAGAGAGGAGGAGGAGGAGGAGTTTGGGAGGGAGGAGTGGGAGGGAGGAGGAGGAGGAGGAGGAGGAGGAGAGGAGGAGGAGGAGGAGGAGGAGGAGGAGGAGGAGGAGGAGGAGGAGGAGGAGGAGGAGGAGGAGGAGGAGGAGGAGGAGGAGGAGGAGGAGGAGGAACGGATGTAGGGGAGTCGGGTATCGGATAGAGGATTTTCTTCGCTGCTGAAATCATTTTTCTCGCCGCTTCTGCATTTTGAAAAGTCTACTGACATTTTAGTCTTTCTAAGTAATGTTTCAAAAACGCCCATTCCATTGAGTCTGAATGGAAAAAGTTCAATATAAATTTGTTTTCTCATTACATTGATTAGAGGGATACTGTCATCACCATTCCGTAGCTCAGATCCTGTTGGTCGGATTTTAGAATGCTGATCACAATTGAAAGGAGAGTAAAAAATAAGGCCGAAGCTCTTGAATCAACTGAAAAATCTGGCTGCTGAGAATACTGGACTGCTCCAGCAGCTCAGTCAGGGGTGGCCCATTCCCCCATTCCCTACCCCCACCCCCCACCCCCACCCCCAGCATGCAGTCATAGAGACTTCCAGGGGCCATCTGGACAAGAGCAGGAAACGGCCAATCTTCAATTTGCAGTGCGGAAGTCCGAGAGAACATGGCTGCGTCCTGGCGCGAGAGCCGGTGAAGAAGTTGCCGACAGTCGAAACAACTGACGATACAGACATCACAGCAGTTTTTCACTTGACAGAACATACCATGGCGACATTTTGAATGGCACGGTAACTTTTTCAACGAAAACAAAGCAACCCGGAATCAACTGTAGACAAGTTTGTCGAAAACGTTGTGTCTCAATACCCTTCGATCAATTCAAGGGACATAATTCAGAGAGTAGACATGTACGGTGCTTCGTGTATGGAAACGATTCAATACATTTCGACACTGTTTGTCCAGAAATAACCTATACACATACTCCACAAAATATACAAATAAACACTCGAACAGTAAATACTTCTGTGTACATTCATTTTTTTATTATCGGACAGTAAGAAGTACATTTCAGGCACTGCCGTCTATCAGCGGCAACCGAATCGGCACGGTCTCCGCCAATTTGGTTCGTCCGGGCCTCTGCAGCGAGACGCAGCGAGGGACCTCCGGAGCTACCTCGGCCACCCTTCTTCACAGCGAGTGCCTCCTTGTGAGCGAAACGACGTAGGCAACGCCTAGCCCTCGAGTTTATTTCGATATTTCTTGCCTAAGAAACGTGCCCATGAACTTCAGTAAGTCTGTACTTGGGGCACTCAGGCATTCACCGGAAGATCGCGGGTTCAGTTCCCGCCCGAGGTGCAGGATGCCCGGATCTGTTTTAAGAACTTGTAAATATATATAAAAATTTCCCGGTGTGGACAGGTGACTCCGAGGGAGAGTCACATGTGTTGAAAATCTCTCAACACACTCGGCACACAGCTGACGCAGCGGCGATCGCTTCTGGATGGGACAAGCCGCACGAAGCCGCCTGCCCACTCATGAGAGAGGTCACCTTCCGCTGAAGCGAGTCACGAAAGGCATCAGAGTGGGGGAAAGCCCGCAGCCCAGCCTGGGTGGGGTGGACTACTGACATGAGGAAGAAACCCCCAACCAGCAACAAACTCCCTCCAGTGGCAGATTGGGGCTGCCTGTGGTCTAGCTGCCGTACCAGCCCTCTACAACTCTATAAGACCACGCGTTCCAGTTTACGGAGGGCGACTAGCGGCAACCGCCGTATGAAGAACTGTCATTATGCGTGGCTAAGAGAGATGCATTACTTTAATCTCAACCAACGACGTCACGCAGGAGGGTGGACCATGACTAAATGACTCAGGAAAAAGCCGCAGCGTACAGACGCAGCTGGAGTCCCGAGGCCTATCTGTGGACAAAATCTTCGATTTTGAGAGTTGGGCGTTTCTTGAGAGCACGGTCGTTCTTTATTGAATAAGACACGCCGAGAGAGATTGCTTGATTGCTTTGTTGCGGCGGTAATCATAGTAACACACAATGTATGTACATATATTTTAATGCTATAGTGAGATACTCATAGTCAAAACTTGATGATTAAATCATCATAATTCATGTATAACAAACAATTTGTGTACAGGTTTTAAAACATTACAGTCCTGAAGCATGAATCACCATTGTGCTCGAAAAGGAGTATCGTTCAGTTGCACATTATCTTTATAGTCTGTACACATTATCGTTTATTACTCAATTAGGAGTACTCCTAAACATATGTAATGAATACATGTACATCTTAGAATTTCGATTTCCCAAAAAGGATGAAAGGCGGTGATGTCTCATGCATAGCATCCGATTTTAAAACCGTAAATTTGGCTTTTACCATTCATGTCTTGTTCCACACGATTAGGTGGTTATCAACAGCTAACAAATTGAAAATTTCATTTAAAATTGGCATTGCTTACTCCTTACCAACTGTCTGGTTTCGCTAATTTAGAGCTTAGTAAATATGCATTGCCACGTCTCTGGGGTTTTTCTGGGCCTTGTCCGTCTATCAAGTAGGCACATGTACAACCGACCCACTCGATGAACACTGTGTATTTCGCAATGCATTTTGCTCTCAAAGAATCATACTTCAGACCAAAAAAGGAGAGAAAAAAATATTTTTCTGTTTGATCAGCACGAAATGGACAAGAAACGTCATCGTTTGCTCCCTTGAGTCTTCTACTGGTATGTAAGTCGTTAATTCATTCCTGGGTCTCTCTGGTGCGAGAGGTACCTACAACACCAACAGGACCTCTACCAAGTCTTCGTGGACTTTAAGAAGGCTTTCGACAGGGTATGGCATGCAGCTGTGGGCTACCATGAGGCTGTACAACATCAACGCCATCCTGATCAGAGTCATAGAACATCTGTATGACAATGCCACAAGTGCCGTATACTTCAACAGCAGCATTGGAGACTGGTTCAGAACCACAGTCGGAGTGAGACAAGGCTGTTTGCTCTCTCCCACCCCCTTTAACATCTTTCTGGAAAAAATAATGACTGACGCCCTAAAAGACCACGAGGGGACAGTCAGCATTGGCGACAGAACAATCACAAACTTACGTTTTGCTGACGACATAGATGGCCTGGCCGGAAGTGAAAAGGAGCTGGAGAACTTAGTGGAGCGCTTAGACACAACCTCCACAAATTTTGGCATGCAGATCAGTGCAGAGAAGACCAAACTGATGACCAACAACACCAACGGCATCAGCACTGACATCAAGGTCTGTGGTGAAAAACTGGAAACCGTCATCAGCTTCAAATACCTCAGAGCAATTGTCACAGATGCAGGATCCAAACCTGAAATACTCGCCAGAATTGCTCAGACCACAGCAGCACTCACAAAACCCAAGACTATCTGGAAGGAATGGAACATAGCCCTCAGCTCAAAGATCAGACTTATGCGCGCCCTGGTCATGTCCATATTTTTTGTATTCCTGTGAGTCATGGACACTTACAACTGACTTGGGGATACAGGCCATGGAAATGAGATGCTTCCGACGACTCCTCGGCATCTCCTACAAGGACCACATCACAAACGAGAAAGTCCGAAACAGAATTAGGCAAGCCATCAGGCCCCATGAAGAACTACTGACCACTGTGAACAGACGCAAAATAAAGTGGTATGGGCACGTCTCACGATCGTCAGGGCTTGCCAAGACTGTGCTACAAGGCACAGTAAAAGGAGG
>JAWQFJ010027222.1:0-10000 GCA_034096865.1 Theodoxus fluviatilis
TTCGTTTAGAGAGGACATTGCCAGGACTACGATATGCTAGTCAATGACAATCGGAGAGGCAATTCCGTTTCTTTTCTCCACCTTAAAAAAGTTATTCCTGCTACCATACGCAACATCTTATCAGTCCGTTCTTATGATAAATCCGTTTCTAAAACCAGAAGCTGCCTGCTTTTCCTCCGAATTTAGATATTGATTTCTGCATGATTTCGGCAATATTTTTCTTTAAGACCGGACAAGCCTTTTCGATTGCCTTTGACGCTTTATAGTCCAGGGAACGCGTCTCAGGCCTATCTATTCTCAGCTCTGCACTTCCGGTTTTGAGATCTACGTAGGCCAGCTGCCCGTCTCTCCTGCGCATGTCCTTGTAGAGCAGGCAAGGACGTCTCGCTGGCAGCGCTTTTATCCGCGCCTGCCTGCAGGCTTTTGTTGTGGAGTGGACTGTGCTGGACAAGTAATCATGTCCGCCCCGTGTTCTTGACAAGACATGTCTCTGCAGACGATGTTGCTGAACCCCCAAGTTATTCACAAAGCCGCGTCTCTTGTGGCTGTAAAATCTGTCATTCAACTTCCTCTAGACAAGCAAGACCTTTTCTTTCTTTCTCTTTCTCTCTTTCTTTCTTATGTTTTGGGGATTTTAACAAATATAATTTGAGGATAGTTGAAACTGAAGTGTGTGTGCAGCCAGAGCGCGTGGGAAGAGTGATCTGACAAACAGTTATGTAGTTTTATGTAAATGACCCTGGATAAAATTGAAGTTATGGATCTCCTCACCACAGATCCCTCATTGCGATCTTCATATCTTTCCTATGTGTCGTTAGCTGAGATGTACCACAACAGATGTAAAGTGCTTGTCCTTACTTCCAAAAGTGTACCAGGGGAGCTCAGTCAAGAAGGACCTTGCTGTTTACATGCCTCTCTTTTCCGATGCCTGATGTCATTATCTGTTTCTCTCTGCCTTCCTGGTCGTCTCGTTGTCTCTTGTCTGGAGTAGCGGCCCTTGACCATATTATCCTTTCAGACAGCTTTGTGGGAAGTAGCAGATGATCACACACACACACACACACACACACACACACACACACACACACACACACACACACACACACCCTCTGCATGTGCTTGTCGCTTCACATCCGGTGTGCAGGTTCCCATACGTCTTCTAAAAAACGTCAGTGGAAAAATTTCGTCTTGATTGCCCAAGTATGCTAGGCGTACTATTGAACTAACGTCGCAGATGGGTCTTCTAAACGCCTCTAATCATTCGTAGATCCCTCCACAAAACTTCGCAGACAAATGAAGACAGGAAGAAAGGAAGGAAAAAAATAGCGTGGGGCAAGGTGACCTGGGAAGGAGACAACTTGAAGACACACGCTGATTGATCGACCACGTCCGCCTCGAGAGCAGCGAACGGCAGTCTGTCATCAATGGACATGGACGGCTCAATGATCAGTGGACCTAAGATTATCGCATCGATCTCTCATTTCCCCCACTAAAGGGAGATCACAAACGACGTGTATCCCACACTGTGAAAATCCAGGCGCCAGACATGCCTGGCAAACACTCCCCCGTGCGTGCCGAAGAAATCTCAGCCCAAAACCATCGATTCCCCAAAACCCCGAGCCTGTGTACCTCCTTTTCCGATCTTTTTTCCGCTTGAAAATTGGAGAGCGAAGATCAATGGGAGGCTACTGGCATCGACTTCCTGTTCGATTAGGCGATCCTTCAGACGGAATACCTTGAATTCTGATTAGCTTCCTTCGATAATTTGCTCCCTGCCCCCTCTCCCTCTACCCTCCCCTTTCCACTTCCCCATCCGGTAGCAAAACGAACTTCTTTGAAAAGACACCAACCACCTCTACAAACGGGCTGGAATGAGGAAGTTGTTAGGGGGAAAAGTATAGCGTAAGAACAAGAGAGAAAAGTTAAATCTGATCGGTCTCAGTGAGTAGGCCCTATCTCTGAAAAAAAGAGTAGTGCACACAAAAAGACTACTGTTAACAATCCTATTGAATATATATAGGGCTCTGGTCCCATGGTTAATTAAGGCATCGCCTCCGGCCGCTTTGCTACTGACAGATGCGCTGTGTGACGCCAAGTGTATCCTAGAGCTGTACATGTGCAGGGGGCTTCACCCCCATTGCATCTCCTGCCGAGGAGTGAAACCGAATATTGACCGCTGCACAGCGGCGACCGAGGAAGAAATTCCTCCAGGAAATTTTCTCAAAGAGAACAAAATTCAGACGACGAGGACGACGACGACGACGACGACGACGACGACGACGACGATGATGATGATGATGATGATGATGATGATGATGATGATGATGATGATGATGATGATGATGATGAGTTAGTTAGAAGAACATGTTCCAACTCCTCCCCACCCACCACCCACCCAACCCCCGCCACACCCACCCCTGCCTTCTTAACATTTGATTTGGACATTTGTGTACATACTTGTATAATTTTGCTTGACTGCTTATTTGTGTTTTGTTTGCGTAATGTTGGGTCGTATGTTTGTTTTTTCCTGAGTATGGTTGACTATATGTATGTACAGAGCATATTAATGAAAATGTGTATGGTACTGTCTTTTTTGTATTATCTGTTGTCACATGCGCTTAGAACTACTGGATAAGGCGCATTATAAATGCAATAAATTATAAATGATGATGATGAGGAGGAGGAGGAGGAGGAGGAGGAGGAGGAGGAGGAGGAGGAGGAGGAGGAGGAGGAGGAGGGAGGAGGAGGAGGGAGGAGGAGGAGGAGAGGAGGAGGAGGAGGAGGAGGAGGAGGAGGAGGAGGAGGATAAGGAGGAGGAGGAGGAGGAGGAGGATGTTGATGATCATGATCATGATGATCATGATGATGACGACGACGACGACAGAACTTAACCGTGGACCACTCTTCAAGATTACTTGGCAAGGACAGAGTGCACTTTTTGCGTAAAGGATGCGAATACCAAGGTAACCAACAGAGGAACGAAGGATGTTGTGCTTTATAGAAAAATCATGTCATGAAAAGTGCAGACAGTTTGTAAACGAATGAAAATACAGATAGGTAGATCTCAAGACTCAGAAAAACACTAACGTCAGCAAAGAATCGAAGCCAAGACGCAACACAACAAACGCACATCATCATCACCATCATCATCATCATCATCATCATCATCATCATCATCATCATCATCATCATCATCATCATCATCATCATCATCATCCGCAGCAGCAACGACAGCAGACTTTTTTTTAGCACTAATTCCTATTCTAGGCATGTCTCCAGGCTCACGGGCAGTCGCTGTGCTAATGGAAAGGTCTGTCGAGAAGATATGTATTCCCTAGTTTTCGAAATTCTCATTTTGAGACATGCATGCATGGAGTGCTTCAAACAGTAAACGCCACACCACTGGACCAGTCGCCGAAAAAGTCATCTGCCGAAATGACTTCCGTCTTGACAGTAGCGTGAGGTTGCTCTGATTACTTGACACAAAAGCTTGCAAATTTTCCACTCACAATTTTCCCTCAGGCACAGAGGAATAGCACTGATTAATACTCATTTTGCAGATATGAAGCTGTTCAGCCCTACTATTACCCGGTGACTACACCCTGTGCTGGTAGGCGAGCTTTCAGGGGAAGATCAGCAAGCCGTTTGCCGAGTAATCATAGAGGCTTCATTTGCATCTTCGTAGCCTCGTTTTGCATGTTACATTGGTCATCTGCGGTTCACTTCTTGCAGAGCAGCGAGAGAGAGAGAGAGAGAGAGAGAGAGAGAGAGAGAGAGAGAGAGAGAGAGACAGAATGAGAGAGAGAGAATGAGAGAATGAGAGAGAGAGAGAGAGAGAGAGAGAGAGAGGAGAGAGAGAGAGAGAACGAACGAACGAACTTTTTTACAAGGGTAGTGAATTAGGCAGTATTGCCTTTCTGACATTCAGCCCTTGAGGCAAAATATTCAAATGTTGTAAGAGAGAGAGAGAGAGAGAGAGAGAGAGAGAGAGAGAGAGAGAGAGAGAGGGGGGGGGGAGGGAAAGAGAGAGAGAAATTAAAGGAAAGAGAAGAGAGAGAGATGCAGAGTGCATGCAAGAGATAATCTTGGATCTTGGCTGCAGCTGCAGGAAGAGTCGGCGCTGTTGTCTGTGCAGTACAATTGCATCGCCACCCTACCTGCTGCTGTGCCGTCAGCACGGCTGCCGTTGCCTTGGAAACGCCGTGCAGTCTCAGCATAAACATGGCGTCTTGGCCCGCGTCCCCGCTCTCGCCGTGGTTGCCATGACAACGCCGTGTAAAACATGGGAATGCCGTAGCGAGCCCGCGTTTTCACCACTGCAGCTGTCACATCCACTTCGCCTGTACATGTTCTTGCTTGCACACACGTCTAGCAAAGATGTTCGGCAAACCGCAGAGGTTTGGTTCGTGTGTTGCATATTAATGTGGTTTGGGGTGGAAAGTGAAAACCTACTTTTTGTGTTCAAGAAAGATATCATGGGTCGAGCATTGGTGCTCGAAGTACAATGAACAAATGACAGAATCGATAATCTAACATGAAGGCCTTTTCAAAATGTTTTAGTGACAATGCAAGTTCGTGCTTGACAAAATGAGAACTGAACTAGTGATGAGGTTTCACGTCTATGAAGGGAGCGAACGTTCTCGAGCTAAAAGAAATGCCTATCATGTCTGACGCGCTGTCCACCTTGACAGCTGCAGACCACGGGGTAGTCTCTGCTTCTGCAGCCGTACACGGTGAGAGAGAGAGAGAGAGAGAGAGAGAGAGAGAGAGAGAGAGAGAGAGAGAGAGAGAGAGAGAGAGAGAGAGAGAGAGAAAGAGAGAGAGAGAAAGAGAGAGAGAGAGAGAGAGAGAGGGGGGGGCGGAAAGACAGAGATATGTACACACCGAGGTGTACGCATGCGCGCACCTTCACACAGAGATGTTACAAAATGACATGGAGGGCAGTGATGACATCTGCAGTCTGGTGAAGCCTTGCTGCAGACAGGAGCTAGCTTCACTAGGAACGCCTCCCGGAGAATGGTGGCAATGTTGGAACCTACCTGCAAGCATATGTGTCCGTTTGTTCCTGTGTTCGCTCTGAAGTGCCAGTAAATTATCTGTGGTGATAGAGCTTTGGCAGCGGAACCACGAATATTCAATCAGCGCTTTCTTCTTGAGGTTTGGAGAGAGGGAGAAATCTGACATTAATCAGAAAAGCAACATGTTGCCTTAAGACTAGTGTTGTGGTGCATTTTATGTATGGTTGCACGTTAAACTGGCCAACTTATATAAAATATAGAAAATGCTCGGGAAAGTAATCCATTTTGACAAATCAGCATCTGTCTCTGAGTACAATGGTAGCACCTTGGTAAGTCATATGTTTCGAGAACAATATCTGGAGTAGCTAAGGAATCCCACTCTGGCGCACCCTCCACAGACACATTCTCAGAGCGGAAGAGGAAGTTGCAGTCAGCTTTCTCTGTCTCCTCTGGCTTCTCTGTCTTCCAGCTACCGCTTCCTCTTGACTTCAACCCTCCTGATGGTCTCCTTGACAGCGCCTTCCCAACTGATGCTGTCCTTAGCAAGGCAACCCCAGCTGTCTATGATGATCCCTGTTAAGTCTTACGTCTCTCCAGCATACATCTTTGTCTCCCAGCTGTGGGACGCCAGTTGGTTGGGATCCTGTAGCCAACTAACCAACCAGCCAGCCAACCAGCCAGCCAGCCAGCCAGAATGAATTTGACCCTATACAATATCAACAGCCCTTGACGAGAAGGTATAGCTACCTTTAATTAGTTCGAAGCTCCCCACAGGCAAAGCTTCCACTTTCGCTAGGAACGATTTGCACCTTGAAGACGCCGTCACCTGCAGGAGGACTGCAGTAATTCCCAGATGAGCTGAGCTGTTTGTGCAAGACTGGGAACGTGTGCAAAATCACTTAACGGGACGCTTCTTTCAGCGCTAGACTAGCTCCACGTCAGAAGCTGACTGAAGTATGTCCTTGACCCTTGCAGGTCACGCCCTGGGCTCCATTCTCGAAATTCTTCCAGACGCGTGTGTGGAAAGAGTTCACTTGGCTCTGCACCTACCTCCAGATCACGTGGCTCCCTTTCCTCCTCTCTCTCTCTCTCTCTCTCTCTCTCTCTCTCTTTCACTCTCTCTCTCTCTTTCTCTCTCTCTCTCTCTCTCTCTCTCTCTCTCTCTCTCTCATAACAAAGCCGCTATCGTAGCATCTTCCCGTCGGATCCTCCGAGGCCGAGTGTGAAAATCAGCCATGGTAATCTGACGAAGACTATAACTTTGGCGCCAAGCCAAACTACAAGAAGTAGAAATGGAACCAGAACAAGTGTTTGTTGAAGATGAAGAAAAGAAGGGGGGGGGGGGGGGGAGGGAGGGGGGAAGCGTTTTTCAGCGTCGGGACAGTATTTCGAGGAAAATAAACACCACAGCAGAAGTGAAATTTCTCCCTCTCCACGCCGCTGACAAAGACGTTCTGGTAGTGAGTATTCGCTCTCGTAAGAATGTGTTTTGTTTTTTTCTTTTCTCGACTGATCTCCTGGCCCTCTTGACGCGATGAGTGAAACACTGCAGCAACCGGGAAAAAAACACCAGCTTCCACATTTGTTGTTTTCTTTCTTCAAACTGCGTCTAAGAATTTCTCCGAGTCTCAACACAAGGTTAATACATATTCAAGGCAAAAATGATTAAATAGATAAATAGAAAGATAGAACGATAGAAAGATAGACAGACAGACAGACAGACAGACAGACAGACAGACAGACAGACAGACAGACAGACAGACAGACAGACAGACAGACAGACAGACAGACAGACAGACAGACAGACAGATTGATTAGATGGATGGATGGATGGATGGATGGATGGATGGACGGACGGGCGGACGGACGAACGGGCGGGCGGGCGGGTGGGCGAGCGGGCAGACGGGCAGACGGACGTACGGACAGATAGATAAATAAATAAATGAATAAAAAATATTTATCAAATAAATTGATGACTGAATGAATGAATGAATGAATGAATGAATGAATGAATGAATCCTCGGACTGCGGCGAAGTTCTCCTTGAGATGATAAGAAATATGTGTTTCTAGTGTGGTGATGTTTTTTTCCGCGGACAGGCGAATTAGCATTGTGATTAAAAGACAAAGTTTTTATAAAAGACTTGCGATATTGAGAATATTGAAGCTGGAATCATTATACCATCCTTTCATTAATGTATCAAGCGTGAGTAGCTATGCAGAGATAATGTCGGAGGAGAAACTGCAAAATGTTAACACGATCACAACATTGAGGTTTAATAACAGATTCCTTCAGACACAGAACGTGGGCGGTTTCGTCTCTAGGTTTGTGTGTTTGTTTTTAATTTTGCTTGTTTATTTGCTTCAGTGTAGTTCGTGTGCTTGCATGCTTGCTTGCTTCCCTACTTGAATGTTTGGTTGAATGATTGAATGGTCGGTAGTTCGGTTCTCTCTGTGGGTTGGGGGTAAGAATAAACCCACCGCGTCTCCCTTCGCGATTTGTGAAAGGCGATTAATCAGGGAAATCGATATTTGACTTGCATTTCCTTCAATGGGCTCTCGATAGTTATTAATCAACTGCCTTACATAGCCTATACAGTCTGATGGGCCATAAAACTCCATTTTATTCCATTCATTCGGTAAGTCGGTCGGTCGGTCGGTTGGCTGGTTGGCTGGTAGGCACTTTGATTGGCTTGTTCTCTGGCTGGTTGATTGGTTGCTTACTTGGTTGCTTAACAGATGCAGGTGAAGGAGAGATGGAGGTGATCCCAGTCTTAGAGATGGTAAGTTTATTTCGATTTAATAAAAAGGAAAACTTTTTTTAACTTTGTTCTATTTTGAGCACAAGCGAACCAGAGAAGTTGTGAGGAAGCATATTTACTCGTTGCGCCTGTCAGCTTTGCGTCATTATGGCGAAGACAGGAATTCCACAAATGAAGGGTCGAGACGGAGCTTGCGGCGACCTCAGAGCCTCTTCGTCTGCATCATCCTCTCTCTGCTCTTTCCGTCGACGGAACCTCCCTGGCGTTTTTCTCTGCTAATGGCAAACGAAGAAGTTTCGGTCTGCGAGGCGCCAGGCTTGTTCCCAGAGTTTGCTTTGGTGCCTGGCTGCTGAAGGGAGGAGAGCGAAAGGCCAGCAGCAGATCTATGCCAGTATCACACACGCGCGCTGACGTAAGCACCGACCTATGCTCTTTAGGTGCAGCGGTGAGCTTTTGATAGCAGACTGAAGATCGTCGCGTTCTACTTCTCTGAGCTTCTCCCCCGACCCGCTCTACAATGGCTGTTGTTTCATAAGTTCCTGCAGCAACCTCGCCTGTCGATCTCCTCCAGGTTGCTGCTGTTTGAATGAGAAATTAGTGCGTTCTCTGCATAAGGCCATTTTGCTACACAAGCAGTACGTTGGTTCTGAAACGGCAGCGTGTGTTTTAGGTACATAAAATCTTATCATGTTTGTGAAATGAAAGACTATCTAGATAATTATAATAAAGCATTCCCTTTCCCCAAAATGTAACAACTGTACGAGGCAATAAACAAACAGCATTTGTTAGATTCTGACCAAGGCTAGAGACTCTCTCTCTCTCTCTCTCTCTCTCTCTCTCTCTCTCTCTCTCTCTCTCTCTCTCTCTCTCTCTCTCTCTCCCCACCTTCATCAAGTGCGCGTCTCTAAGCTTTTCATGGCCGCTATGACAAAGCACGTGCAAAGCATCATTTTCGTGCAGACAGGTGCTTCAACAAAGAGCCGACTGCACACTTTATATAATGTACTCAAGGGGATAAAGGGTCAAGTCATTGAAACGTGTGGGTACATGCAGTCTTTTATTTTGTATTTATACTTTTGCCATGCAAATTGTTGGTTACTCCTAGATGGCAGCATAAAAAAATGAATGAATGAATGAATGAATGAATGAATGAATGAATAAACGAACTACTTGTAGAAAGCACTCAGAGAGCGCAAACCTCCGCCAAGGCAGGCACAGCGGTGGTTCCTTCTGTGATTACTTGTTTTGGTGTAAAATGTTTCTCTATTAAATTGAATTGCCTCTGATGGACTCCATAACTTGAACGATATGATTGAGTTAATTAATGTTGAACTGTTTTTGTTTTTGTATGTATGTATTATGTTTTTGCCACCGACAAAACGAATTTCCTTGTGATCAATGAGGACAATAAAGTATCTTGTATCTTGTATCTTGTATCTTGAGTTATCACGGCGCCTCTTCCATGACCTGTACAATTCAGGCAGCATGGTCTGCTAGCCAGACCTGACGCTACAGTTTATTTTAGGGCCTGCTAGCGGTCTCCGAGTGTGGAACGCATACGCCGGCTTGCAGCACACGGCCTATGGAGGCCTATGGCCTAGGAGATAAAAAATTTCTTCGTGATTGTATTTCCGAAACGAGATCACAGACGACCTCCGAAATGGAAAGGATTGCTTCTTGAGTAAAACGCTCACCTTGCATCAAATTAAGTCAGAATCCGTTTTGAATTTATAAAGTTATTTTGCCAAATATCGAACTAACAATGAACTAACGAACTAACGAATCGACTGAAAAACACTGCCTCCTTGGCGGAGATAATGAATGATTGACTAAAGGAAGTGTTATGGTTTGTCAGATTGTATAGACCTTTTAGAGCCACTGACTACGAAATCACTGGAGCTAGTTACAGTAAGAGCAACTTAAGCCTCGATTTCTCCAGTCACTCGTTTTTTGCAAATCGCTTAGGGAGACGCAGTGGGTCTCTTCTCATCCCAGCCCACAGGAAGTGGCATTTTAAAACGAGATTGAGGCTAGTCATGGCGCTTCCTCGCGCCAAGGTTCTCTTGGTGCCTGAACTGATTCCAGTTCCTGAAGAAGTTCTGCTGCCTAGCCTATATCCTCGCACCGGGACCGTGTTTCTGCCAGCCTGAAGAGCGAATTCTGCCTTGGGGCTCTGTGAGGGGTGTTTGGTTTGGCAAGCGTCGATCATACACATGTCGAAC
>JAWQFJ010027222.1:15000-17500 GCA_034096865.1 Theodoxus fluviatilis
TGTGTGTGTGTGTGTGTGTGTGTGTGTGTGTGTCTGTGTCTGTGTGTCTGTCAGTCCCGACTTAACGGCTGATATCTCAAAAACTACTCGACGGATTTTTTTTTAAACATTTTGCACACTTACTGGAAGTTAGATCCGATTGAATGCATCACATTTTCAGAATCAAGGTTTGAAAAGAAAGTGACTTTTTTACGTTTTGGTGTTGCAAAGAAGGCAAGGGACGGAACTCTGTCCCAACTCAAGGGAAGTTTTGGCATGTGTGACGTGATCATTTGACGTCGAATAACGTGACGTAATTTCGAGGAGATTGAACATTGGTGAAGGAGAAAGAAGGATTTTTTATCCCTCCAGGTTTACTGGAGGTCCTCACAACTTTATGGATTAGCTCACTCGGTAGCGCGTCGAATATTTTTTTTTGTCGCTGGGACATGCTTGATTGTAGGAGATGCGCGTACGGGTTCGAATCCGCACAGAAGTTTTTTTTTTTTATGTGTGTATGGTATTAGAGAGAGAGAGAGAGAGAGAGAGAGAGAGAGAGAGAGAGAGAGAGAGAGAGAGAGAGAGAGAGAGAGAGAGAGAGAGAGAGAGAGAGAGAGAGCCACCCCACCCGTTGTTGTACACGTGAGAGGTTGCGGGTTCGAACCTTACTTTTTTTCCCTCTCTTTTCTCGAGAGGTTGCGGGTTCGAACCCGATCTTTTTGTTGTTGTTGTTGTTTTTTTTATTGCCAAAACCTGGAGGTTCAGTGCCAGCAGTTTTTATCCTTTTCTTGATGTGAGACTTAGAAGAATCACCACTGCGCATGTGTGTGTGTGTGTGTGTGTGTGTGTGTGTGTGTGCGCGCGCGTGCGCGTTTCTGTCTGTGTGTCTGTCTGTCTGACTGTCTGTCCGTTCCTCTGTATTTCTGTCTGCCTCTCTCTCCCCCTCCTTCACTATTCCTTCCTCTTTCCTTCCTGCTGGTTGCATCCCCACACAGCAGAATCGCTGACTCTTTTGCTTCAGCAGCAGATGCGGAACGACGTGTTGCCCAGAACAGCCAGCCAGGGGTTGCGGCCAAGGTAGCCGTGAAATTGGATCAGTGTGAACGACGCCTGAGTGCTTGCTGCTTCTTCCTTGGAGCTCCAGTGTCGGTGAGACGGCACTCTGCCAATGCATAGGGAGACATGGTGGAGGTGGACTGCTAGGGAATGGGAGAATGAAAAACATGGGAGGGGGATAGGGAGGGGGGGGGGGGGGGGGAGAAAGAAGGAGGGGAACTGGAGAGGGGAGGGGAGGGTTAGATGTAGGTAGGAAAAAAGGATAGGGTAAGGTACGTGCAAAGGAGCGGCGTGGGAGTGGGTGGATGTGGGTGGATGTGGGTGGATGTGGGTGGATGTGGTATCACTACACTGAGGAATATGAACATGGCGGGGGTGGACTGCCGTAGGCAAGTGGAGGAATAGGTGTGCTGGGGTTGATGGGAGTAAGGGTGGGAGGTGAGGGGGGGGGGGGGATGGGGATACAATGAAGAACAAGAAACTACATGGAGGTGGGGAATGGTGGGGATGTGGAGGGTGGGGGTGGGGGGTAGGGGGTGGGAAGAGCAGGAGGCACGGTAGGGGGTATCGATGTCAGACACAAACAGGCAGCAGGGAGGGAATAATTGACGGGGACAGAGCTAACGGTTGCCAGGTTCAGTGTCTGCGGTACGGGACATTCCCCGACTCAGCACTCTGGTCGTGAAGCAGACCAGGTTGAAGGAAACCCACAGCACAGCACTCTGGTCGTGAAGCAGACCAGGTTGAAGGAAACCCACAGCACAGCACTCTGGTCGTGAGGCAGACCAGGTTGAATGAAACCCACAGCACAGCCCCGACTTGGCGAGCACCCCTGCACCGTCAGTCTCTCCGCCGAAAAGCAGATCCACGCTTACGTTGAAATTTCGGTATAGACTGCACAGCGCCGTTTTATATAACGTCGTTTTGTGGTACTGCAACTGCTCAAGGCGCGCATGCAGGTTTTTTAAAATGATACTTCGGTCATTAACTTCGAGGAAATTCATGACGCTCTAGCTCGCATAAGTGTAAATGCACGTACTCTTGCTAAAGCATGCAAAACACACACATACACACACACACAGACGCATGTACACACACACACATGTACACACACACACACACACACACACACACACACACACACGCATTAATTACATACTGTTACATGTAGACGCGCTTTGCAACGATGTTTTTAAAGTCTTCGTTTCCTGAACACCTTAGCATCAGTTTGAATTGCGTGAAACATTTACCTAATAGTGTCGCTAAACTAACGACTGTTTCGACCACTGCAAAGAGGAAGCTGCGCAAGTTTATGAACGTTTGAATCCTCTTCCAACACTTTTTTGAATATCAGTTCCTGGGTTGGTGTGGTATCATGAGGTGATATGACACAATGTTAACACTACACACAAGAGCATTTGTTTCGTCTTTTTTCTTTCTTTACTCCTTAAGAGAGGAGGAGGAG
>JAWQFJ010027223.1:0-38070 GCA_034096865.1 Theodoxus fluviatilis
CCCGCGCCTCTCCGCCCGACGACGCTGAATTTTTTTAATAAATCTGCCAACTTGATGAACAGCAAGAAGAGGAATCTCAAATTCCAATGAAGACAAAAGAGAGAGACAGAGAGAAAGAGAGACAGAAACAGAGACAGAGACACAAACACAGAGAGAGAGAGAGAGAGAGAGAGAGAGAGATAGAGAGTTGGGGGTATGGGAGGGGAGGGGAGGGGGAATGGGCATCATTTTGGCGAATCAGTCACGTCACGTTTAACAATGAACACGTGGTATTACGTCACTTTCAACCCATTCACAGTTTCCTTCTAGTTCTTCCACACACAAATCTTTCCTTCAAACAAGCGAGGCAACAGGTCCAATGCAAAGAGGGTGGTTTCTGCCCCTGGGCCATGACAGGGTGGGGTTTATGGATGTGCTTGAGTGGAGGTCACGTGCCGATGACAAATATGATTAGAGCTGTAAACGGCAAAACGGTAATAAAAACTCGTGCCCTGACAGCCCCCACTCTCCGTCCCGTTTGGTGGCAATGACAACACAAACAAAGGGTACAAAGGCCGCCACAACAGCTGCAACTGGGCACCACGTTCGAAGCTGGGTATAAAGCTCTCATTCTCTCTCCATCTCTGCCGCTCTGTGTGTGTGTATGTGTGTCTGTGTGTGTGTGTGTGTGTGTGTGTGTGTGTGTGTACATGGTGTGTATATATGGATTGTGTGTATGCGCGCGTGTGCGTGTGTGTGAGTGTTTGTGTGTATATGCATGAGTGTGTGTCGGTGTGTGCGTGATGTGTGTGTGAGTGTGTGTGTGTGTGTGTGTGTGTGTGTGTGTGTGTGTGTGTGTGCGTGTGTGTTTTCTATGTAAACACATGTACGTGTCGGCCTGTCTTCTGTCTGTGTGCACGTATGCATAACTCTGTGTGAATGATGTTCGCAGTGTCTTATTGTCCGTCTGTAAACCCGTCTCGCAGTCGTTTGTGTGTGTGTGCCCCAGCATGAGAGCGTATGTGTTTGTGTGTGTGTGTGTATGTGTGTGTGTATACGTGTGTGTGTGTGTATGTGTGTGTGTATACGTGTGTGTGTAAGCGTGTATGTGTGTGTGTGTGTAAATGAATGTGTGCTTTTTGTTGTTGATTGTGTTGTTATTGTTGATTTTGTCGTTTTTATAATTGTTGCTGTCGATCATGATGTTCATGAGGAGGAGGAGGATAAATGTGGTGGTTGAGGTGATGGTAGGTTAGAAGTGGTAGTGGTGACGGTGGTGATAGCAATTTCGGTGTTATATTCGATGGCCAGGAGTTAAAAGAGAAAGCTATTTCTGGAAATCTTTTAGGGAGACTTTGGCACGAACCAACCACTCTTGGCCTCCAGAATCCCACCTCCAGGGCGTGGTCCCAATTTTCGATCTGAAAACGTCTCGGTTCCAGATGTGGAACTCAGCCTCGCTTGACCGTGCCTTGAAAGAAGTGGGTCAGTACTTCGTCCTCCACGGAGGCAGGTCCCAGCGGTCCGGGACGCACGAAAAACGCTCAATGACATTCACCTGAAATGAGGTGCAGAGGGGGGGGGGGGAGGGGGGGGAAGGGCTGACCGCTGTCCTGACTGCACTGGGAAAGCAGCAGGGTTTGTCAGAAAAGTGCGCCAGAAAGCAGCAACGAGGCGCTCTTCCGGACTGTGACCATAAAGTGGCCAGAGGAGAGCATCAAGACCGCGTTTATCTCCCCTGAAGGGTGTCGTCAGCCCCCTGGTCCAGACTGGATCAGCCTGTCATTGGCGGGTTTTCTGGGGACGCCCTCGAGCCGTGGGAACGTCCTGCCGTGGTGTGTCGTACTTCCCCAGCGCGTCCCAGCCTAGTCGTAAAGCCTTTTACGGCCGCGGAAGTTCCAGCCTGGACTGGCCCTTGGGGACCCATCCGGGCACCTTGCACGCATTACGTTGCCATGGACTTTGGCCCCTGTCTCATTAGGGTCGAAAGTGGCTTTCTGTGATCTCGTTACTGCAGATCTTTTCGGGTTCCTTCTTTTTTCAGCTTCTTCTCCTCACCTTTTCCTGCCGCGTGAGGACCAAAGGTGAAGAATCTCCACGAACTTCGAAATGTCAACAGAACTCCGGGGGAGTGGTGTCATGGGAAATCGGCTTTTACGCTTTTTTTCCGAAACTGGCCAAGCTTTCCACTCAGAGCTCGTCACTGCAGCACGGAGACAGCCAGAAGGGAACAGCTCGCCACCCACCGAGCGCAGTCTCTGACAGCAGCTCTGGAGGACCAGACGTGTCACAGATCCAGGTTCGCTGGATTTCGACACGAAGACAGACGCCTGCGAAAAGGGCGCTTCGCAGTATTCACTGATAAACACTCTTCCATTCTTTTCTTTCTCTTCGTTTTCTCGCCGAGCGTACAGGTTGTCGATGGAAACCCGTCATTGAAGTCATTTTGTCATAATTGACTGTGCACCTATCTTTCATTTACATGCCTAACAATTTCCTATGCGGGGAAAAAAGCAAAGCAGATTGCTGTTATCACTCCAAAAGGAAGGAATGGAAAGAGAATGAACGGAAGACAGGTCAGTCACAGACCGTCATGGCCGCCACGGGCTCCGTGCGTCTGACTTTGGGGCGGCGTGTCGCTCTCTGCGTCACTGACGTCTCCTTCCCAATGGACGGACGCCCATCATGCCATGAGGGACGCCATCGAGCATCGAGTGGTTTGAAACACTGAAAATATTAGTCATAAAACAGGGGCGCCCGTCCACCCTGCCTGCCGCACCCTCCACCCTGCCTGCCGCCCCCTCCACCCTTCCTGCCGCTCCCTCTACCCTGCCTGCCGCCCCCTCTACCTTGCCTGCCGCACCCTCCACCCTGCCTGCCGCCCCCTCCACCCTGCCTGCCGCCCCCTCCACCCTGCCTGCCGCCCCCTCCACCCTGCCTGCCGCCCCTCCACCCTGCCTGCCGCCCCCTCCACCCTGCCTGCCGCCCCCTCCACCCTGCCTGCTGCCCCCTCCACCCTGCCTGCCGCCCCCTCCACCCTGCCTGCCGCCCCCTCCACCCTGCCTGCCGCCCCCTCCACCCTGCCTGCCGCCCCCTCCACCCTGCCTGCCGCCCCTCCACCCTGCCTGCCGCCCCCTCCACCCTGCCTGCCGCCCCTCCACCCTGCCTGCCGCCCCTCCACCCTGCCTGCCGCCCCCTCTACCCTGCCTGCCGCCCCTCCACCCTGCCTGCCGCCCCCTCCACCCTGCCTGCCGCCCCTCCACCCTGCCTGCCGCCTCCTCTACCCTGCCTGCCGCCCCCTCCACTCTGCCTGCCGCCCCTCCACCCTGCCTGCCGCCCCCTCCACCCTGCCTGCCGCCCCCTCCACCCTGCCTGCCGCCCCTCCACCCTGCCTGCCGCCCCCTCTACCCTGCCTGCCGCCCCCTCCACTCTGCCTGCCGCCCCTCCACCCTGCCTGCCGCCCCTCCACTCTGCCTGCCGCCCCCTCCACCCTTTCTCCGCCCCCTCCACCCTGTCTCCGCCCCCTTCCCCCAAGGAGCAGAGTCCTGCCACCGTGGACAATTTTCACTGCAAGCCTTTCCAGTCAGACGCCGCCGACGAAATGCCGCCATTCAATGGCGTCTGGCAAGGTGTCTGTCTGCGAGAGCCGTGACTGCTCTGAAAGCTTCGCACTTGGTCCTGTCACCTGCAAGGATGGCCTTCTTCTTTTTTTGCATGCAACGCCTGTCTTCGGCAGACTTTAGCATCTAAGAATGTTGCCACCTTTGTTTAACACCTCACCAAAATCAAGCCTTCTCGCTTTGTGGCAATGTATTCCAATCGCTTGAAAGACTTTGCGTAGTGTAACTGAGAAAGATGATTTTTTTCTTACTGTGACACTGCATGATTTCTATTGTGATTCTCTCCGTGTTATGGTTGCTGAAAGCGCAGATTTCGAGTGAGAAACAAGAGCACGCGACCCCGCCATACCTACATTACAAACAAGTGAAAAGATCCATAGACTCGGCCATCTCGTTATGTCATACAGCGTGCAGCCCAGATAGGTTTTCGAGTTGATGCTTTTGTAAATAAAACTATTGATTATTATCCAGCCACAGCTGTCGATAGAAAGTGTTCATTGTGCTTTGACACTTGCGGGAAGTCGCCATTAATTTTTCTGAACATTGCTTTTTCAAAGCAGGGAAAAGCCCACTTGAATGTGCGTATTTGACACGTATCGAGTTGACGAGTCTCCTACGTCGCCTGGTCTGTCTCTGTCGTCCTCATTCGAGGAACGTCGTGTGCATGCAGGCTGTACGAGACTGGGAACTGCGGGGACACTAACATGGGTAACCATCATCAACCGTCAGTACCCACCGAGTAGCGAGAGGAAACGCAACACAAAGTTTGAGATACGCGATCGGACCTGGGAAACCCCTGGCGGAGTTGTTGACCCCTGCAAACCCAGCACGAGTGAACTCAGCTTGTAGTGGGTTGCAGAGCGGCTCAGGCAGTACGTTACCCTTGATTCTTCAACACAGCGACCCATTATGTACGGATAGAGTTTACGATGACGTAGAGGAGACTGGTGTAGAAGGGGCTAATGTAACTTATGATCGGCCGTCTTGCCTATCAATGGAATCATTCTCGTCAACAAAAAACATAATTTTTACTTGTAGTAATGCAAAGCATGCCCCTGTGACAAGCCATGATAAACAGCGTGAAACGGTAGTAACGAAATACTCTGTCTTCAGTCGTGGCTTTGAGAGTTGTTGCATGTGAGAATATATGAGGACACACACTGTTTTTATCGACAGAAACATCAGAGAATAACCTAAATTTGCCAGGTCAAAGCTTAATCCATCCTGATAAATGTTGATCCAATAGGAAACGTTTTGACTCGTTTGGCTTGCAAACGCGAGCCGCGTGTAAACCATAAGTGCAGCGCGTACAACAGGCACTGACTGCATTGTACGTACAAGCTGCCTGTACCAGAGTCTGCGAGTACATCAGATACTGACTGCATTGTACGTACAAGCTGCCTGTACCAGAGTCTACGAGTACATCAGATACTGACTGCACTGTACGTACACGTTGCCTGTACCAGAGACTGCGAGTACAACATACTGACTGCACTGTACGTACAAGTTGTCTATACCAGAGACTGCGTGTAAAACATACTGACTACACTGTACGTACAAGTTGTCTATACCAGAGACTGCGTGTAAAACATACTGACTACACTGTACGTACAAGTTGTCTATACCAGAGACTGCGTGTAAAACATACTGACTACACTGTACGTACAAGTTGTCTATACCAGAGACTGCGAGTACAACATACTGACTGCACTGTACGTACAAGTTGTCTATACCAGAGACTGCGTGTAAAACATACTGACTACACTGTACGTACAAGTTGTCTATACCAGAGACTGCGTGTAAAACATACTGACTACACTGTACGTACAAGTTGTCTATACCAAAGACTGCGTGTAAAACATACTGACTACACTGTACGTACAAGTTGTCTATACCAGAGACTACATGTATAACAGGTTCTGACTGCACTGTACGTACAAGTTGCCTGTACCAGAGACTACATGTATAACAGGTTCTGACTGCATTGTACGTACAAGTTGCCTGTACCAGAGACTACATGTATAACAGGTTCTGACTGCATTGTACGTACAAGTTGCCTGTACCAGAGACTACATGTATAACAGGTTCTGACTGCATTGTACGTACACGTTGCCTGTACCAGAGACTGCGAGTACAACATACTGACTGCATTGTACGTACACGTGGCCTGTACCAGAGACAACATGTATAACAGGTTCTGACTACACTGTATGTACACGTTGCCTGTACCAGAGACTACATGTATAACAGGTTCTGACTGCACTGTACGTACACGTTGCCTGTACCAGAGACTACATGTATAACAGGTTCTGACTGCACTGTACGTACAAGTTGCCTGTACCAGAGACTACATGTATAACAGGTTCTGACTACACTGTACGTACAAGTTGCCTGTACCAGAGACTACATGTATAACAGGTTCTGACTGCACTGTACGTACAAGTTGCCTGTACCAGAGACTACATGTATAACAGGTTCTGACTGCACTGTACGTACAAGTTGCCTGTACCAGAGACTACATGTACAACAGGTTCTGACTGCACTGTACGTACAAGTTGCCTGTACCAGAGACTACATGTATAACAGGTTCTGACTGCACTGTACGTACACGTTGCCTGTACCAGAGACTGCGAGTACAACATACTAACTGCACTGTACGTACACGTTGCCTGTACCAGATACTACATGTATAACAGGTTCTGACTGCACTGTACGTACACGTTGCCTGTACCAGAGACTACATGTATAACAGGTTCTGACTGCACTGTACGTACACGTTGCCTGTACCAGAGACTGCGAGTACAACAGACTGACTGCACTGTACGTACACGTTGCCTGTACCAGAGACTACATGCATAACAGGTTCTGACTGCACTGTACGTACACGTTGCCTGTACCAGAGACTGCGAGTACAACATACTGACTGCACTGTACGTACAGGTTGCCTGTACCAGAGACTACATGTATAACAGGTTCTGACTACACTATACGTACAAGTTGCCTGTACCAGAGACGGCGAGTACAA
This sequence comes from Theodoxus fluviatilis, assembly GCA_034096865.1. NCBI lineage: Eukaryota > Metazoa > Mollusca > Gastropoda > Cycloneritida > Neritidae > Theodoxus > Theodoxus fluviatilis. The sequence goes on from JAWQFJ010027223.1 coordinate 6,625, forward strand.
CATACTGACTGCATTGTACGTACACGTTGCCTGTACCAGAGACAACATGTATAACAGGTTCTGACTACACTGTACGTACACGTTGCCTGTACCAGAGACTACATGTATAACAGGTTCTGACTGCACTGTACGTACAAGTTGCCTGTACCAGAGACTACATGTATAACAGGTTCTGACTGCACTGTACGTACACGTTGCCTGTACCAGAGACTACATGTATAACAGGTTCTGACTGCACTGTACGTACACGTTGCCTGTACCAGAGACTGCGAGTACAACATACTAACTGCATTGTACATACACGTTGCCTGTACCAGGGACTACATGTATAACATGTTCTGACTGCACTGTACGTACACGTTGCCTGTACCAGAGACTGCATGTATAACAGGTTCTGACTGCACTGTACGTATACGTTGCCTGTACCAGAGACTACATGTATAACAGGTTCTGACTACACTGTACGTACACGTTGCCTGTACCAGAGACTGCGAGTACAACATACTGACTACACTGTACGTACACGTTGCCTGTACCAGAGACAACATGTATAACAGGTTCTGACTGCACTGTACGTACAAGTTGCCTGTACCAGAGACTGCGAGTACAACATATTGACTGCACTGTACGTACAAGTTGCCTGTACCAGAGACTACATGTATAACAGGTTCTGACTACACTGTACGTACACATTGCCTGTACCAGAGACTACATGTATAACAGGTTCTGACTGCACTGTACGTACAAGTTGTCAATACCAGAGACTACATGTATAACAGGTTCTGACTGCACTGTACGTACAAGTTGCCTGTACCAGAGACTACATGTATAATAGGTTCTGACTACACTGTACGTACACGTTGCCTGTACCAGAGACTACATGTATAACAGGTTCTGACTGCACTGTACGTACAAGTTGCCTGTACCAGAGACTACATGTATAACAGGTTCTGACTACACTGTACTTACAAGTTGCCTGTACCAGAGACTGCGAGTACAACATACTGACTGCACTGTACGTACACGTTGCCTGTACCAGAGACTGCATGTATAACAGGTTCTGACTGCACTGTACGTACACGTTGCCTGTACCAGAGACTGCATGTAAAACAGATACTGACTACACTGTACGTACACGTTGCCTGTACCAGAGACTACATGTATAACAGGTTCTGACTACACTGTACGTACACGTTGCCTGTACCAGAGACTACATGTATAACAGGTTCTGACTACACTGTACGTACACGTTGCCTCTACCAGAGACTACATGTATAACAGGTTCTGACTGCACTGTACGTACAAGTTGCCTGTACCAGAGACTACATGTATAACAGGTTCTGACTACACTGTACGTACACGTTGCCTGTACCAGAGACTGCATGTATAACAGGTTCTGACTGCATTGTACGTACAAGTTGCCTGTACCAGAGACTGCGAGTACAACATACTGACTGCATTGTACGTACACGTTGCCTGTACCAGAGACTACGAGTACAACATACTGACTGCATTGTACGTACACGTTGCCTGTACCAGAGACTACATGAATAAGAGGTTCTGACTGCACTGTACGTACACGTTGCCTGTACCAGAGACTGCGAGTACAACATACTGACTGCATTGTACGTACACGTTGCCTGTACCAGAGACTACATGTATAACAGGTTCTGACTGCACTGTACGTACACGTTGCCTGTACCAGAGACTACATGTATAACAGGTTCTGACTGCATTGTACGTACACGTTGCCTGTACCAGAGAGAACATGTATAACAGATTCTGACTACACTGTACGTACACGTTGCCTGTACCAGAGACTACATGTATAACAGGTTCTGACTGCACTGTACGTACACGTTGCCTGTACCAGAGACTACATGTATAACAGGTTCTGACTGCACTGTACGTACAAGTTGCCTGTACCAGAGACTACATGTATAACAGGTTCTGACTGCACTGTACGTACACGTTGCCTGTACCAGAGACTACATGTATAACAGGTTCTGACTGCACTGTACGTACACGTTGCCTGTACCAGAGACTGCGAGTACAACATACTGACTGCACTGTACGTACACGTTACCTGTACCAGAGACAACATGTATAACAGGTTCTGACTGCACTGTACGTACACGTTGCCTGTACCAGAGACTACATGTATAACAGGTTCTGACTGCATTGTACGTACAAGTTGCCTGTACCAGAGACTACATGTATAACAGATTCAGACTGCACTGTACGTACTCGTTGCCTGTACCAGAGACTACATGTATAACAGGTTCTGACTGCACTGTACGTACACGTTGCCTGTACCAGAGACTGCATGTATAACAGGTTCTGACTGCACTGTACGTACAAGTTGTCTATACCAGAGACTACATGTATAACAGGTTCTGACTGCACTGTACGTACAAGTTGCCTGTACCAGAGACTACATGTATAACAGGTTCTGACTGCACTGTACGTACAAGTTGCCTGTACCAGAGACTGCGAGTACAACATACTGACTGCATTGTACGTACAAGTTGCCTGTACCAGAGACTGCATGTATAGCAGGTTCTGACTGCACTGTACGTACACGTTGCCTGTACCAGAGACTGCATGTAAAACAGATACTGACTACACTGTACGTACACGTTGCCTGTACCTGAGACTACATGTATAACAGGTTCTGACTTCACTGTACGTACACGTTGCCTGTACCAGAGACTACATGTATAACAGGTTCTGACTACACTGTACGTACACGTTGCCTGTACCAGAGACTACATGTATAACAGGTTCTGACTACACTGTACGTACACGTTGCCTGTACCAGAGACTACATGTATAACAGGTTCTGACTACACTGTACTTACAAGTTGCCTGTACCAGAGACTACATGTATAACAGGTTCTGACTACACTGTACGTACAAGTTGCCTGTACCAGAGACTACATGTATAACAGGTTCTGACTACACTGTACTTACAAGTTGCCTGTACCAGAGACTACATGTATAACAGGTTCTGACTACACTGTACGTACAAGTTGCCTGTACCAGAGACTACATGTACAACAGGTTCTGACTACACTGTACGTACAAGTTGCCTGTACCAGAGACTACATGTATAACAGGTTCTGACTGCACTGTACGTACAAGTTGCCTGTACCAGAGACTACATGTATAACAGGTTCTGACTGCATTGTACGTACACGTTGCCTGTACCAGAGACTGCGAGTACAACATACTGACTGCACCGTACGTACACGTTGCCTGTACCAGAGACTACATGTATAACAAGTTCTGACTACACTGTACGTACAAGTTGCCTGTACCAGAGACTGCGAGTACAACATACTGACTGCACTGTACGTACACGTTGCCTGTACCAGAGACTACATGTATAAACATCAAAACATCAAAAATCGCGCACTATAAAGATCCTGACACTCATGTCCTCGACGGGTGAGTGCCGGCCACAGATAAAATACCCAGCATGCAAAAAAGTGTAGCAGTTTCACCAGTATGTTGGTGTTGGCTACCTAAGAAGAAGAAGAAGAACACATTGCGATGGGGCGTTCAAAAGGCTTCACGGCCTATATCTAGCCTCTCAACTACTACTACTACTACTACTACTACTACTATAACATGTTCTGACTACACTGTACGTACACGTTGCCTGTACTGTCACACGGCGAATTTTAGAAGCCGGCGAAGAAGGGGCTTTAACATCTTGGCTATGAGGTAGGCTGGATAAGGGTAAACCGGTTTTTCCGCGTTAGGAAAGGGAATCTCGTGCGATGTAACGATCCAGGGTGAATAGTGTTCACAACGAGCACGGAGTGGTGCCTTTACCATGAACTGTCACGAGAGAGTCCGTGCAAGATGCTTGCGTAGGGCAGAGGGGAGTTTGATAAGGTGGAAGAGTGAGAGAAATCGAGGCAGACAGAGGGAGAGAGCCGGAGGGAGAGGAGCGAGGGTGTTGCGTGAAAACCTGAGCTCGTGGTATGAGGAGTCAGGGCACCGTGTGGCCAGGGTGCGAGAAGCTCGACCCGGAGAGAGAGGGTATGCTGTAGTGCTACAGACATGTGAGTAGCTTAGGATGTTGGGTTTTCATGCCCTGTAATGGGGGTGTTTATTGCTGTGTTTGCAAGGTGTCTATGTACCGCGAAGTTTGGCGGACATAAGAGTTTGCTGTGTGCTACTCTGGGCGTGTACTGATGCGTTTTCAGTGTGTCGATGTAACGCGAAGTTTGGTGGACATAAGAGTTTTGCTGTGTGCTACTCTGGGTGTTTACTGCTGTGGTTGCAGGGTGTCTATGTACCGCGAAGTTTGGCGGACATAAGAGTTTGCTGTGTGCTACTCTGGGTGTGTACTGATGCGTTTTCAGTGTGTCGATGTAACGCGAAGTTTGGTGGACATAAGAGTTTTGCTGTGTGCTACTCTGGGTGTTTACTGCTGTGTTTGCAGGGTGTCTATGTACCGCGAAGTTTGGCGGACATAAGAGTTTGCTGTGTGCTACTCTGGGTGGTTACTGATGTGTTTTCAGTGTGTCGATGTACCGCGAAGTTTGGCGGACATAAGAGTTTGTTGTGTGCTACTCTGGGTGTGGACTGATGTGTTTTCAGTGTGTCGATATACCGCGAAGTTTGGCGGACATAAGAGTTTTGCTGTGTGATACTCTGGGTGTTTACTGCTGTGCTTGCAGTGTGTCTATGTACCGCGAAGTTTGGCGGACATAAGAGTTTGTTGTGTGCTACTCTGGGGGTTTACTGCTGTGTTTGCAGTGTGTCTATGTACCGCGAAGTTTGGCGGACATAAGAGTTTGTTGTGTGCTACTCTGGGTGTTTACTGCTGTGTTTGCAGTGTGTCTATGTACCGCGAAGTTTGGCGGACATAAGAGTTTGTTGTGTGCTACTCTGGGTGTTTACTGCGGTGTTTGCAGTGGGTCGATGTACCGCGAAGTTTGGCGGACATAAGAGTTTTGTTGGTTGCCTGTCAGATTGAGCATTTAAGTCCCATTTGGCGGGGTGTGCGTGTAGGATGAGTGTTTGAATTTGTGTATTCATTTTTGCTGTTTTGATTGCGGGGGATTATTGTGTTGGTTTCAGGCGAGTGGGGACCTGGGTTGTTGAAGGAAAGGGATTGCTTTGGTTTTATGATATGTTGTTTCTTATGATTGAATGTGTACTTTATTGATGGGTTGTGTTAGGGTTTTGTAAAAATAAATTGTATTTGTTAATTTATTTGCGTGTTGTGTATTGTATCTTTTGATTGGATGTTATGTCCCTCTCGGAAAAAGTCCGAGTAGGAAGGGACCCGTGACATGTACCAGAGACTGCATGTATAACAGGTTCTGACTACACTGTACGTACACGTTGCCTGTACCAGAGACTACATGTATAACAGGTTCTGACTGCATTGTACGTACACGTTGCCTGTACCAGAGACTGCGAGTACAACATACTGACTGCACTGTACGTACACGTTGCCTGTACCAGAGACTACATGTATAAGAGGTTCTGACTACACTGTACGTACACGTTGCCTGTACCAGAGACTACATGTATAACAGGTTCTGACTACACTGTACGTACACGTTGCCTGTACCAGAGACTGCATGTATAACAGGTTCTGACTGCACTGTACGTACACGTTGCCTGTACCAGAGACTGCGAGTACAACATACTGACTGCACTGTACGTACACGTTGCCTGTACCAGAGACTGCGAGTACAACATACTGACTGCACTGTACGTACACGTTGCCTGTACCAGAGACTACATGTATAACAGGTTCTGACTACACTGTACGTACACGTTGCCTGTACCAGAGACTACATGTATAACAGGTTCTGACTACACTGTACGTACAAGTGTTCCATTACAAAAACTGCAACGTTGCACATCTATAGAGGATTTCCATAAACCGTTTATCGTCTTGACGCTGGACAACTGTGGGTGTCTCCGTCATGGCCAGAGCTGAGTTTCTGGAGACTGGTGTTGTAGGGTTATTTATATTTCACTCAGTCACCTATGATACGGCAGCAATTCCAATACAGCCACAAACGATCAGAAAACGCACAGGCTTTTCAAACGTCAGCGGCTGTCGGTTAAAGAAGTCGATGGTACTTTACTCATGTTAAATGGAAAATACCATAAATGTATATATACAGATGACAGGAATACAACTTTTACAACTATCTCACCAAGCTGCCAGTTTCTCTCCTCTCACCGAGCCGCATCTCCTGCTCGCTGCGTGGTAGGGGGTAAAGTGTAAAGCGGAGTGAGACCCAGACAAAGGGTGTAAGTCGCTATAAAATAACACTTTTTAAAATACCTTTAGGGCATTTCAAAATTCTGGTTACTCCGTCGCAGGCGTTTTGACCGATCAACAGATCATTGCTTGCGCACGGTCCCTTTAAATGATGTTGAAAAAAGCCTTAGCCATCTATTTCTGGTAGGAAATTTCTGCGCAGAGAGCGTTGTGAACTCAAGACGAGCTGCCGGAGCTTCCTGTGAACGTCGTCTGCAGAGCAAGGCTGCCACGCCCATATGGGAATTGCTTTCTTTTCGTCAGGCTGAGGACGAAACGGATCCATGAAGTTTGCATCTCCTTTGCAGAATCTTCCTTGCAGTGTTTGATCAAAGTAGTTTTCGAACAAATTGTGTTTTCTAGTGCGCGCGTGTGTGTGTGCGCGCGTGTGTGTGTTCGTGTGCGTGTGTGTGTGTGTGTATGTGTTCGTGTGCGTGTGTGTGTGTGTGTTCGTGTGCGTGTATGTGTGTGTTCGTGTGTGTGTGTATGTGTGTGTGTGTGTGTGTGTTCGTGTGCGTGTGTGTGTGTGTGCGTGCGTATGTGTGCATGTGTTCGTGTGTGTGCGTGTGTGTTCGTGTGTGCGCGCGCGTGCGTGTGTGTGTGTTCGTGTGTGTGTATGTATGTGTGTGTGTGTGCGTTTGCGTGCGTTGTGTGCGTATGTGTATGTGTTCGTGTGCGTGCGTGTGTGTGTGTGTGTGTGTGTGTGTGTGTGTGTGTGTGTGTGCGTGAGTGTGCGTGTGTGTGCGTCCGTGTGTGTGTTTGTGCGCGCGTGTGTATGTATGCGTGCTTGTGTTTTGAGTGCGTGTGTGTGTGTGTGTGTGTGTGTGTGTGTGTGTTTTGTACGTTTGCGTGCGTGTGTGTGCATGCGTATGTGTGTATGTGTGCGTGTGTATGTATGTGTATATGTGCGTGTGTGTGTGTGCCTGTGTGTGTTTGCGCGCGCGCGCGCGTGTGAATGTGTGCGTGCGTGTATGTGTGAATGTGTGTGTGTGTGTGTGTGTTTGTGTGATATTCAGAGCACAAAAATGCTACTGAAAATATTTATAGCGGTTGAGAAGGCGTGTGATGCACCAAAGGTCAAAGAGCGTAATGGGCGAAAGTAGCGAGGAGCCAGTGCCATGAGCTTGAACTTTGACTGCACTGACCCACGGCACTGCTCTTTGTCTTATCTGTGTGAACCGTCACGTGTCGCGCCCTGGTGCCGCTCCTGTTGGACAGTGCACTATCGGACATCAGCAGTGCCAGGTGTGGGCTCCGTGTGGCTCCCTACGGCATTTCTCCAGAGTGTCTTGTCACGGGGAACAGGGTTGGTCAGCTGACTTGTCTTCCCTCAAGGACTGCTGTTCTCAAGGTCAGTTGCCAACGACACCGTCATCCAACATTGCTTTGACCATGAAGCCACGGATGGGATGACAGACACAGATAACTGAGCGGGATCATTGTCACAGTTTGCTGGGAGATTACGTTGCCAAAAATGACCAGAAGTATCATGCTTTTCGAAGACTTCCGTGCACGCATGTATTCGACTGCAGTCTCAGACACTACATGTATATGACTGCAGTCTCAGACACTGCATGTATTTGACTGCAGTCTCAGACACTACATGTATTTGACTGCAGTCTCAGACACTGCATGTATATGACTGCAGTCTCAGACACTACATGTATATGACTGCAGTCTCAGACACTACATGTATTCGACTGCAGTCTCAGACACTACATGTATTTGACTGCAGTATCACACACTACATGTATTCGACTGCAGTATCAGACACTACATGTATATGACTGCAGTCTCAGACACTACATGTATTCGACTGCAGTCTCAGACACTACATGTATTCGACTGCAGTATCAGACACTACATGTATTCGACTGCAGTATCAGACACTACATGTATATGACTGCAGTATCAGACACTACATGTATATGACTGCAGTCTCAGACACTACATGTATTCGACTGCAGTATCACACACTACATGTATATGACTGCAGTCTCAGACACTACATGTATTCGACTGCAGTATCACACACTACATGTATATGACTGCAGTATCTCACACTACATGTATTCGACTGCAGTATCACACACTACATGTATATGACTGCAGTCTCAGACACTACATGTATATGACTGCAGTCTCAGACACTACATGTATTTGACTGCAGTCTTGACACTACATGTATATGACTGCAGTCTCAGACACTACATGTATATGGCTGCAGTCTCAGACACTCCATGTATATGACTGCAGTCTCACACACTACATGTATATGACTGCAGTCTCAGGCACTACATGTATTTGACTGCAGTCTCAGACACTACATGTATATGACTGCAGTCTCAGACACTACATGTATATGACTGCAGTCTCAGACACTACATGTATATGGCTGCAGTCTCAGACACTACATGTATATGACTGCAGTCTCAGACACTACATGTATATGGCTGCAGTCTCAGACACTACATGTATATGACTGCAGTCTCAGACACTACATGTATATGACTGCAGTCTCAGACACTACATGTATATGGATGCAGTCTCAGACACTACATGTATATGACTGCAGTCTCAGACACTACATGTATATGACTGCAGTCTCAGACACTACATGTATATGACTGCAGTCTCAGACACTACATGTATATGACTGCAGTCTCAGACACTACATGTATTTGACTGCAGTATCACACACTACATGTATATGACTGCAGTCTCAGACGCTACATGTATATGACTGCAGTCTCAGACACTACATGTATATGACTGCAGTCTCAGACACTTCATGTATATGACTGCAGTCTCAGACACTACATGTATATGACTGCAGTCTCAGACACTACATGTATATGACTGCAGTCTCAGACACTACATGTATATGACTGCAGTCTCAGACACTACATGTATATGACTGCAGTCTCAGACACTACATGTATATGACTGCAGTCTCAGACACTACATGTATATGACTGCAGTATCACACACTACATGTATATGACTGCAGTCTCAGACACTACATGTACACTCGAGCGAATGAACCCCAGGGTGACGGGGTTCGTTGGTATGGTCCAAGTCCCAGAGACGCTGACGAAGGCTCGGAGCTTGACTGGCGGGGGCCGGTGCAAGGAATATTGGCGGGGGCCGGTGCAAGGAATATTGGCGGGGGCCCTGTGAGCGCTTGAGCGGGGGAAGTCTGAGTGCCGGCGGGGGCCGCACATCAGCACCCGTGAGCCCCGGTGTGGGACGGGCAGTTGAGTTTGTTTTTGTGTTTGAATACTCGACTCTGTAACTCTGTGCTGGTGTTTGTGTTTTCTTGTTTATTTTCATTTGTGCGGGCTAGGCTAACGCGAGGCCCAGTTAGCCTGTCCGTAACAACTTTTCATGTACATGTAGTGTCCGTAACAACTGTTCATGTACATGTAGTGTCCGTAACAACTGTTCATGTACATGTAGTGTCCGTAACAACTGTTCATGTACATGTAGTGTCCGTAACAACTGTTCATGTACATGTAGTGTCCGTAACAACTGTTCATGTACATGTAGTGTCCGTAGCAACTTTTCATGTACATGTAGTGTCCGTAACAACTGTTCATGTACATGTAGTGTCCGTAACAACTGTTCATGTACATGTAGTGTCCGTAACAACTTTTCATGTACATGTAGTGTCCGTAGCAACTTTTCATGTACATGTAGTGTCCGTAACAACTGTTCATGTACATGTAGTGTCCGTAACAACTGTTCATGTACATGTAGTGTCCGTAACAACTTTTCATGTACATGTAGTGTCCGTAACAACTTTTCATGTACATGTAGTGTCCGTAACAACTGTTCATGTACATGTAGTGTCCGTAACAACTGTTCATGTACATGTAGTGTCTGACACTACATGTATTCGACTGCAGTATCAGACACTACATGTATATGAAAAGAACAGTTTTTTTCGATTCGGCAAGTCGTGACTTTGACAACCTATTTTCTCAGTTTACAGAGCAAATCAAAACTTGTATTAAACATCACAAAACTTAGGACATCACTCGAACAAAACACACTTTAAACTCTTTGGGATGACTGTATGTATGTGTACTATACCTCTATATCGCCACCAGGATGTACGTCGTCTATGAATAACAAACAACCACAAAATCTCTTCATTGTCATGCAGATAAGAGCGTTAGTCACCATGATTTATGATCTGTCCCAGATAGAGGCTAGTTCTACATTGTAGTGAGAGCAACATGTGTTCATGAATATTCACCCGAAGCCACGAGGCATGTCGCTTAGGAAGCCGGTACAAACTCCATCCATCGAATTTTTGTCCATCGTCGGCTGCTGCAGTACGGATTAAACTTGTTTTCAATTTGAGAACGTTTTATTGCCTCTAGATGGCGTGCTCCCACTTGCGTGATCGGCAACTGTGAAGGAAAGTTTGTGGCCACAAAATTATTACAGTTGTTATCTCCATTCACGCGAATTTAATATCAATCTGAGCCACACATATATCGCAGGCATTGGACTGAGCTGTCTATCAACCCCCCCCCCCCCCCCCTACAGAGCATGTCCCCTGCCAGTCGCTCTCCCCACCGAGGTGGAACTGTAGAAACAGACGTCTGCAGGGAGTCGGGTGTCCCCTCCTTCCTCTCCAACGTCTGCTCACCCTCGACAACAAAGGAATTATGCGAACATGTTGCATCGCAGCGCCCTTACACTCACACACAGTGGAAGCATGCCCTCGCTGCTGCAGGCTCTACGAGGGTGAGTTTCATCTGCAGCCTCACGTTGGGCTCCACTGGCGCCCTTGCACTCACACACAGTGGAAGCATGCCCTCGCTGCTGCAGGCTCTACGAGGGTGAGTTTCATCTGCAGCCTCACGTTGGGCTCCACTGGCGCCCTTACACTCACACACAGTGGAAGCATGCCCTCGCTGCTGCAGGCTCTACGAGGGTGAGTTTCATCTGCAGCCTCACGTTGGGCTCCACTGGCGTCCTCGCGGAAAAAGTCAGACCAAGCTTCAGTGGAATTTTTCAGTGGACTACAGGTCGCTTGTGTTCTACCTGCACAGCATTTTAGGGTTCAGCGTGTTTTTGCTTATTCATTTCATTCGATAGAAAGTAGACTGTCACCATAGAACAGTGTGACCTTTTCATACTTCCTTTCACAATTTAGTTCCACATCTACTGCTAACTTCACTGCAACAAACCACGGACGTTCGTTCCGTTTCAGGAACGCGATGGTTTTCCTCTGGCTCCTTGCCCTGGTGACGACTCTGCCAGGTGTCCATGGTGAGTACATGACCTTCAGCCTTGCAGGACATAGTCACAGTAAGCGCAGTAAGGTGAGAATGCCTTGTCTGCATCTACCGAGATGTCCACAGTAAGGTGAGTGTGCCTTGTCTACATCTACCAAGATGTCCACAGTAAGGTGAGAATGCCTTGTCTGCATCTACCAAGATGTCCACAGTAAGGTGAGAATGCCCTGTCTGCATCTACCGAGATGTCCACAGTAAGGTGAGTGTGCCTTGTCTACATCTACCGAGATGTCCACAGTAAGGTGAGTGTGCCTTGTCTACATCTACCGAGATGTCCACAGTAAGGTGAGAATGCCTTGTCTACATCTACCAAGATGTCCACAGTAAGGTGAGTGTGCCTTGTCTACATCTACCAAGATGTCCACAGTAAGATGAGAATGCCTTGTCTACATCTACCAAGATGTCCACAGTAAGGTGAGTATGCATTGTCTACATCTACCGAGATGTTCACAGTAAGGTGAGAATGCCTTGTCTACATTTACCACGATGTTTAGAGTAAGGTGAGAATGCCTTGTCTACATCTACCGAGATGTCCACAGTAAGGTGAGAATGCCTTGTCTATATCTACCAAGATGTCCATAGTAAGGTGAGTATGCCTTGTCTACATCTACCAAGATGTCCATAGTAAGGTGAGTATGCCTTGTCTACATCTACCAAAATGTCCACAGTAAGGTGAGAATGCCTTGTCTACATTTACCGAGATGTCCACAGTGAGGTGAGTGTGCCTTGTCTACATCTACCAAGATGTCCACAGTAAGGTACGAATGCCTTGTCTACATCTACCAAGATGTCCACAGTAAGGTGCGTATGCCTTGTCTACATCCACCGAGATGTCCACAGTAAGGTGAGAATGCCTTGTCTACATTTACCGAGATGTCCACAGTGAGGTGAGTGTGCCTTGTCTACATCTACCAAGATGTCCACAGTAAGGTGAGAATGCCTTGTCTATATCTACCAAGATGTTCACAGTAAGGTGAGAATGCCTTGTCTACATCTACCGAGATGTCCACAGTAAGGTACGAATGCCTTGTCTACATCTACCAAGATGTACACAGTAAGGTGAGTGTGCCTTGTCTACATCTACCGATATGTCCACAGTAAGGTGAAAATGCATTGTCTACATCTACCAAGATGTCCACAGTAAGGTGAGAATGCCTTGTATATATCTACCAAGATGTCCACAGTAAGGTGAGAATGCCTTGTCTACATCTACCAAGATGTCCACAGTAAGTGAGAATGCCTTGTCTACATCTACCAAGATGTCCACAGTAAGGTGAGTGTGCCTTGTCTACATCTACCGAGATGTCCACAGTAAGGTGAGAATGCCTTGTCTACATCTACCAAGATGTCCACAGTAAGGTGAGAATGCCTTGTCTACATCTACCAAGATGTCCACGGTAAGGTGAGAATGCCTTGTCCACATCAACCAAGATGTCCACAGTAAGATGAGAATGCCTTGTCTGCATCTACCAAGATGTCCACAGTAAGGTGAGAATGCCTTGTCTACATCTACCAAGATGTCCACAGTAAGGTGAGAATGCCTTGTCTACATCTACCAAGATGTCCACAGTAAGATGAGAATGCCTTGTCTACATCTACCGAGATGTCCACAGTAAGGTACGAATGCCTTGTCTACATCTACCAAGATGTCCACAGTAAGGTGCGTATGCCTTGTCTACATCTACCAAGATGTACACAGTAAGGTGAGTGTGCCTTGTCTACATCTACCAAGATGTCCACAGTAAGATGAGAATGCCTTGTCTACATCTACCGAGATGTCCACCGTAAGGTGCGTATGCCTTGTTTACATCTACCAAGATGTCCACAGTAAGGTGAGAATGCCTTGTATACATCTACCAAGATGTCCACAGTAAGGTGAGTATGCCTTGTCTACATCTACCAAGATGTCCACAGTAAGGTGAGAATGCCTTGTCTACATCTACCGAGATGTCCATAGTGAGGTGAGAATGCCTTGTCTGCATCTACCGAGATGTCCACAGTAAGGTGAGAATGCCTTGTCTACATCTACCAAGATGTCCACAGTAAGGTGAGAATGCATTGTCTACATCTACCGAGATGTCCATAGTGAGGTGAGAATGCTTTGTCTGCATCTACCGAGATGTCCACAGTGAGGTGAGAATGCATTGTCTACACCTACCAAGATGTCCACAGTAAGGTGAGTATGTGTGTCTACATCTACCAAGATGTCCACAGTAAGGTGAGAATGCCTTGTCTACATCTACCAAGATGTCCACAGTAAGGTGAGAATGCCTTGTCTACATCTACTGAGATGTTCATAGTAAGATGACAATATTTTGTTGACATCTACTATATCGACTTGTGGATGCTCCAATGTCATGAAAGTCTCACAATCTGTGAGTCTTTGAGCATATAAAAAGTGTATTAAAAACGCACTGTTCATATTCGAAGAGTGCATTTAAAAAAAATATGTCTACCCCGTGGGTCCATGTTAAAATGATCTCTCTCTCTCTCTCTCTCTCTCTCTCTCTCTCTCTCTCTCTCTCTCTCTCTCTCTCTCTCTCTCTCTCAGTCTCGAGGTGGCTTTCGTCGAGGACGGACGTATGGGTTAGAGCTCCGGACAGTGTGATTCGCTTATAGGGATAATCTGCTTTGAGTCAATGTTGACCCGTGTGTCAGTCGACATGAGGCTCTAAAAGAGAGGCAGTGAGTGAACTGAATATTTATTTTGCGTGTTTTGTGGGGATTTGGTAACTTGTTGTGGTTCACGCAACTTCAACTTGACTTTGAGCTGAGCTGTGTTCACGGCGAGCACCCCCGTAATGGGGAACGATACGTCCTCGTATCGGGCTCGCATTGGCCTGTTCTACTGTGCATCGCATCGGAAACGAAAATGCAAAGCAGACCGTCGTCGCTACACCGAAGGCAAGTTCGAACTTCATTTGGATGCCTCGATTGTTCTGATGTTCTACTTGTATGTGCAGCGCGTTACTCTCAGTGATTTTCTATCATTGAACGCGCGTCGCGCAGGCCAAGGTAGGCTGCCGCGTGCCTATGCAAAATTCTGTCTGATGGGAGTCTCTCTGTACGCGTCACTGCTCTTCGCCTGTATAGTGAAACCGTGCCATACCCCCTGTGTCAGCTATGACTTTTCCCAACATTTGCTCCGGAGCGGTGACATATCCGAAAATCCGGGACCAGAAACTACTCAGGAAACCCAGACAGACAAGGAATTGTATAGCTGTGACGTTGCTGATAGGCTAGAATCTCTCAGTATGCAAATGGTGCAGGGCAACGACAGACTGTCCAACATGATTTGTGACCGATTTGACAGTCTGCAAAACGAAATTGCCCACACCAAGTCATTTATGAAGTGGCTGGGAGATCAGCAAGAGCAACTGCAGGTCGCTTTACAGGAAACAGAAAGGAAAGCCCAGGCTCAGTATCAGCACCTGATCGGGTGGAGCGAGACTCTACAGGCCGAACAGATGGAGATAAAGGAAAGGCTGGGTCATGTGACTAGTGTTTGCATGGATGGTTTGAGTGAGGCGGAGACACATCGAGAGAATCTTGAGCAGCAGATCATCAAGAACAATGTTAGGCTATTTGGGGTTCCAGAACAAGATAGGGAAACCTATTGGGACTGCCTCCGTACTGTAGTGAGCCTATTGAAAGACACTGTTCCCGATGTAGACTGGCATGAGCGAGACGTCGTGCGTGTGCAGAGATTGGGCACACGAGACAGTCATCAGAGGTACCCTCGACCAATCCTCGTGTCTCTGGCTACGTGGTCAGACAAATTGGCACTCCTGCAGAAAGGCAGAGATAACCTCAGGTCCAAGGGAGTCAAAATTTCAGCAGAACTCACAAATAGACAGATGGGTGTGCTTCGCGATCTCAAGAGACAGGGCAAAGTGTGTTATTTCCGTGGCAATCAACTGTGCTATAGAGATAGCAAACCGCACGCCTCAACTACATCTTCACGAGCACATGCTGGAGCCGAGAGTATGCACTCCGGGCACGGTAGCTACACATCTACTGACTACAGCGATGCACAGTACGGGGAATTGGGAGGACATCATCAACCCACAACAAGATCTAGGGTGCAAAGAAACTCCTCCACTAAACGCACTGACCAGTCAGGGTTTTATCTCCCTCGTTTCTCCATGGACACAGGCAAGAGTAGAAACAGGGGTATCAATGAGATGAACCTAATAGCGGTCTCCAACACCGAACTGCGGCATGGTCATGATTCGGGCATGAGCGTCCTCAAGAATCCTCACTCTGAGTTAAACCAACTACGTTCCACGACAGAGACCCCCACGCTTAGGCGAAGTCAAGACCACACCGCGATGTTTACATCGAGCAGAGAAGCGGATGGCGCTAAACAGTCAACCACGACAACCCCAGGTGGATTTCCCCATGTACAGCCAGCCAATGAGAAACATGATGACGTCAGCAAACTCGTAACTGCCTCATCCAGTGACGGCTCAAGACGTGCTCACTCGGAGCATGCTGTGCGTGCTCAGCGCACCCTTCTCGACTGTTGGGCAATCACGAATACAACTCAGTCCAGCGCCACACAGAGAGAGAAACTGCAGGAGAAACTTTACGAAGAAGTCATCTGTGAGGAAGAGGGTGATGAGAACAGAGATCAACAGAAAGAAGATGAGGAAGAACGGATTGAGGATGAAGAAGAGGATGAAGAAGAAAGAGAAGAAGATGAAAGCCTCCCTGACGACGAATTCGACGACGCGAGGACCGAGATAGACAAATCCCAGCCCCCAAACTCCAGTGTCGAGGTAACAACTGTAGTGCGAGGCAGTGAAGAAAGGGTGTGGGATGGAAGACTCCGACACTCAGAGACAGTAGTGAAGCCTCGAGTCCCTTCACCCTCTCCGCCCCCTCGAGTCCGAGGGAAGGACAGGGCGACTAGGAACTCCAACTCCACTACCTAGGGGGACGGCCAAGGCCCAAGCTCTCACAGTCCTGGTTTGGAAGGTATCCGTACTGATCTCCTTGA
This sequence comes from Theodoxus fluviatilis, assembly GCA_034096865.1. NCBI lineage: Eukaryota > Metazoa > Mollusca > Gastropoda > Cycloneritida > Neritidae > Theodoxus > Theodoxus fluviatilis. The sequence goes on from JAWQFJ010027223.1 coordinate 23,240, forward strand.
CTGTTTCAGACTGCTATCTTGGAATGTGGACGGTTTACTCTCTAAATTCGATGACCCCGACTTTCTTCAGTATATAGAAACATTTTCCGTTGCTTGTCTGTATGAAACATTTTTGCAAAAAATTGATTATTTAAATTGCTTGACATCATATGATAAATTTGTGGTGCCCGCACACAAGCTTTCGTCTAGAGGGAGAATGTCTGGGGGGCTTGTGTGTTTTGTTAAGAAGTCGGTATCATCTTTGTTTTATCATATTGAGTGTACTTATAAGAATATACTGGTTTTCAAAGTAGACAAAACCGTGTTTGGCTCCACGAAAAATGTACTCGTATTTTTTGCATATGTGCCCCCAGCTGGTTCCCCTTTTTATGATTTGATAGACGTAACTGATGGTATCCTGTATCTAGAAAGTTGTATTGCAGCTGTTAATGACAAATATCAGGATTGCTATATTTTGCTATGTGGAGACTTGAACGCTAGAACGTCATGTTATAATTCATGGGACAGTGATACACTAGGAGACATGAGATTAGGCAATGTAAATTCTGTGCGCGATTCTCAAGATGTCACACTGAATGAGTTTGGTCAATCTTTGTTGGCTTTGTGTACCGCATACGATCTTACTATTTTGAACGGCTTGTTTGGAGAGAATTCAGGAAAATTTACGTATGTATCTCACAATGGAAGTAGTGTGATAGATTATTGCATAGCGTCTGATGATCTTGTTGTACTATTTGATTCTCTACTTGTGGAGGAAACAGTTACTTCCCCTCATATGTGTCTTGAGCTCAACATTTCCCGAGGGAATACATGTTCAGTATATTCGAAAGAAACGAACTCCTTGCCAATTACTAAAATCGTCTGGAATACTAATCTCGCTCACCAATATACTCATAACCTCCAGATTTCCCTGTCAGAGTTGAATGATGGAGAAATAGATTTGGAAACTCCTCCGAAGGTAAATACACTCACTGTAACCCTGACAAGATGTCTCGTACAGGCGGCTGATTTTCTTAAGAGATCATTCTATCTCAGGCAGAACTCACCCTCGAGAGTTTGGTATGATAGGGAATGTTTAATTTCCAAGAAAAACGCCAGACGATATTTACGAAAGTTCTTGAGTACCAACGCAGATGAGGATAGAAGAGCATATACCTATCAAAGAAATAAATACAAGCAAATTGTTAGAGATAAAAAAGACACCTATAAATGGAGAGTGAGTAATTCCCTTGGTGCCAGTCTCAAAGACAGTACACATTTTTGGAGACAAGTTAAAACTCTGGGTACAAAATGTCAAGTTTCTTGTGTAATTCCTCTGCAAATATTATACGAACATTTTAGGGGTATCTTTTCTGAAGTATCATTTACTAATAGCAAGGATCTGGCAGAGGCAAAAATGAACCATCACCTGGATGACAGCAGTTTAAATTCACCTATTACGCGGGCCGAGATATCAAATGCCATAAGGCACCTAAAAGTTGGGTCATCTGCGGGTACTGATTACATTTTAGCTGAAATGTTAAAATCAGCCGAACAATTGATACTTCCATTGTTACTCCGTCTGTTTAATGCTATATTTGATCATGGTGTGTTTCCAGATGTTTGGTCTGAAGCAATTATTGTTCCGGTTCACAAACGAGGCCCAAACGACAACCCTGATAACTATAGAGGTATAGCCTTATCTAGCACGTTCAGTAAGGTGTTTGCTCATATTATCTGTTGTCGGCTTCAGGATTGGGCAGACCAACATGACCTAATTCGGGAAGAGCAAGCGGGCTTTAGGAAAGGATATAGCACTGTTGATAATATATTTGTCCTTCATAGTATTATTGACAAATATCTGTGTATGCACAAAAAACTGTACGTTGGGTATGTTGATTTTAGGAAAGCCTTTGATACTGTAAACAGGAGTATTTTGTGGAATATTTTGAGAAGAAATGGAATTTCGGGGAAAATTTTGAATATTTTGATAGCCATGTATAGATCGGTACGTTACTGCGTCAGAGGGGGGGAAGGTCTAACTGATTTCTTTGAGTCCTCTTCGGGGTTAAAACAAGGCTGCAAACTCAGTCCGATCTTATTTTCTTACCTTATTAACTCCTTAATTGTAGAGATCTCTGAAAATAGCAAACACGGTGTGCAGATCTTGCCCAACACACAAGACATAAGTGCTCTGCTGTTTGCTGACGACGTCGCTCTGCTCTCGGACACAGTGGTAGGTCTCCAAAATCAGATTAACTTTCTTCAATGCGCAGCACGTAGGCTTGGTCTTCAAGTTAATATTGATAAAACAAAAGTAGTGGTTTACAGGATGGGAGGTCATTTGGCCAGACACGAGAGATGGTATTTAGGTGAGGTGCAGATTGAAGTGGTAAGAGAATACAAATATCTAGGGAATGTACTCTCTACTAAGTTGTGTTCAAACGAGATTCAGAAAGATTTGGCTTGTAGAGCTAAAGCCGCACTTTTACTTCTGATGAGGTCACTGAGAAGAATTGCACAGGTATCACCGGATGTGTTTTTTAAACTATTTGATGCACAGATTCAACCCATTCTGTTATATGGGGCTGAAATTTGGGGAGCTGATAACTGCCACATTATAGAAGGTGTCCATTTGCATGCTCTCAAGAGTTTCTTAAATGTTTCTTTACACACACCTAATGATATGGTTTATGGGGATACTGGTCGTTTTCCTCTTTCCGTTAATGCAAAGCTACGCAGTATTAAGCTCTGGCTCAAGTTATTAAAAATGGACGCATACCGATTACCCTACAGAGTCTACCAAATGATGTATAGATCTAACAATGAAAAATCTTGGGTTTTCAAAGTAAAGAATATACTTGTGGAATGTGGTTACGAAGAGATCTGGTTGAATCAGCGGGTTACGAACGAGACGGCTTTATTGAAAAACATCAGAGAGAAACTCATCAGTAAATTTCATTCTGAATGGAAGTTACGAATCATTAATAGTGATCGGTACTCATTTTACAATATCTTTAAAACATTTATTGGTACCGAGTGTTATTTATATTGTCTTGACAAGAAAGTATTTCGAGACGCATACATAAGATTCAGGATGGGCTTATCGGAGTTGTATATCCATAAATACAGATACTCGAGAGGTACTAACGAGTATTTATGTCCATTATGCAGAGAAAAAGAAGAAAATGAAACGCATTTTCTATTATATTGTCCAGCTCTTAGTGATATAAGGGGAAAATATATATTTACCTGTCTGGATGTAAACAGTATTGATCCTATTAAAGACCTTTTTTCTGATATACAAATAAAGAATGTAAGATCAACTAGCATATATATATATATAAAGCATTCAAGAGAAGACAAGATGCTATTGAATCTGTTGAGCGAGACAGCTTCTATTGTGACTAATGTTACCACCCGAACTGTACTCTTGAAATGGGCCGGTGGCCTCATCAATAAAATTTTTCGTTCGTTCGTTCGTTCGTTCGTTCGTTCTCTCTCTCTCTCCTTTTCTCACTCTCGAATACGTCGTCACCAAGGCAGGTTGTGCGTTGTCTGAGCTCCCGTTTTATAACCGTACTGATGGAATGGCCGAGTACAGGAACACCATGGTTGATGAGGTTCTGCATACTATCGTCAGGAATGCGGTGAACGAACTTTGGAGAACTCACATCTTGAAATATTGGAATATGGATGCAGACTTTGGCTGTACAACTGTTATTTTGAAATAGATGAGTCCATCCGCAAGCAAGGGGCGCATCGCGCCTCCATGCAGTGACTACAGCGCCAAGACCACGAAATCTCCGTCAAAGAGGGCAAGAGATTTCCAGAGGCACCAAGAGTACCTCCTCAGACGCGTTGAAAGTTTGCAAGGGAAAGAAGCTGTTGAGGTCCTCTCCAATTCGTCGCTCGGTGTACAGTCCCCCCCCCCCCTTCCCCCCCGAAAGTACCTGACACCCCCTACCTCTCCGAAGATGGAACGATCAAAGATGCAGTGTGTCGGCGACCGCAACCCAAGTGTGTCCTTCACAGCGCTTGAAGATCATGCAGTTCCTACGACTCCAGAAACCACACATGAGCTTGTGGGGAAAATTGTGCCACCATTTGAAACGCATGCTCAACACCTGTCCCCAGATAATTCACCTGCAGATGACTCCCAGGTAACCAGTGCACCAGCTAACCACCGAGGCCACGACAAGATCGTGCAACGCTTCCGAGGTTATTCGGCAAGTTAATTAAGAGAGGAAACGACCAACCGCAAGATACATGTGCATGGTGTGACGGGTGTGCCGAACCCCTCACTTCCTGGATACCGTGGTCTGCTTGTGCAAGAGCAGCATTCTGTGTGGATTGTTATCCAAGAACTGATCACCCGAAACACTCGAGCACTAAGTAAACGTGGATTGATAGATGCCTTGCAGTAAGAATGCTTTGTCATGGGATCTTTGAACAAGTCAGTCGAACATTCCAGTTTTCTTTCTGTATGATTGTTGTAGACAGTGTTCTTTCATTTGCTTTTTTACCGTTGTTAATCCAACAGCACAAAGGCGACTTTGAAATGCATGATACTGTTTGCAACTAATGATGTCAATGACTATAGCTCTTTTTATTTGTGTGTTTTCAATTAGATGATATTTGCTTTACAATTAGGGCTTGTTTTGAATGGTTATTTCCTCGGCTGAGCAGACATTTGGCGGTTATTTCGCCTTGTCACTTCGTGACTGATTATCTATCTAAATACATGGAGTACGTGCTGATGGTTCCATCCGTCCGAGAACATGTGGCAGCACCATTGTGTAAGGATCTGGGGTAGACCACACGTAGTGGCACTAAACCTACATAAGTTGTCAGGTAGTTTTTGTTTGTTTGTTGTTTTGCTTATTAGTTTGATGGTTGAGGGTGGAGGTGGGAGTGAGGGGTTGATGTTGTTGTACAGCCTGTTTGCATAACATTATTTTCGTTTGAATCTCTCTCTCTCTCTCTCTCTCTCTCTCTCTCTCTCTCCCTCTCTCTCCTCCCTCTCTCTCTCTCCTCTCCTCTCCTCTCCTCTCCTCTCTCCTCTCCTCTCTCTCTCCTCTCCTCTCTCTCTCTCCCTCTCTCTCCCTCTCTCTCTCTCTCTCTCTCTCTCTCTCTCTCCCTCTCTCCCTCTCTCTTCGAGACTACCACTGAAGAAAGACGCGTCTGTAGCATCGTCAAATCAGAATACCGTGTGACTGGAGAAATACCGCACAGTGGATGATGATGTTTGGCGACAACTTTCCTGATGTGCTCCAGAACGCGGTGAGAGACATTGCGAACACACAATCCTAGCCAACAAATTTCAAACATATTTCAGAGAAAAAATTGAAAAGATCAGAAAAGCTATTCCCCCCACAACGGTAGCGGAAGAAGCATCTACATTCCTGAACCAAGGTCTGAAAGACTTGTCTCCTTTCCATCCCGAGGAGCTTCGAAAGATCATTCTGAAGATGAAGCCCACCTCCTGCGAGCTTGATGATCTGCCGACAAGGTTGCTACGTCTATGTCTTGACGCATTCCTGCCCATGATTGCAGACCTAGTGAATCACTCCTTAAGATCAGGTGAATTCCCATACACAATGAAGAAAGCAATTGTACGGCCGCTGCTTAAGAAGCCAAATCTGGACGCCGATGAGCTCGGCGGCTACAGACCTGTGTCCAATTTGTGTTTTATATAAAAAATCATAGAGAAAGCTGTTTCCATAAGGCTATGCAGCTTCCTGAACTCGGAGAATCTACTCCCAAAACTCCAGTCGGCATACAGGCCAGGACACAGCACCGAAACTGCACTCCTGAGAGTGTTCAACGATATTCGATGTGCTATTGATGATGGCCGGGTTGCCCTCGTGACTCTTTTAGATCTCTCAGCAGCCTTCGATACCATCGATCATGGTGTTCTTCTGTCCCGATTAAAGAACTTAGGAATATCATCAACAGCCTTCAAATGGTTTCAATCATACTTATCTGGAAGAACACAGACAGTTGTTGTGGAGGGAGGGACTTCGAGTGAGGTGGTTATCACCTGTGGAGTTCCTCAAGGGTCAATTCTCGGACCGTTGCTATATTCCATCTACACAGTATCTCTGAGTGCCCTGATTGATAGTCATCATCTGTCATTCCATCTTTACGCAGATGATACTATGTTATTTACAACCTCGAACCCTGACAAAGACTCTTTCGCTGCGGCAAAAGCTTCCATGGAGAGATGTTGCACCGATGTGAAAACATGGATGGTGAAAAGTCGTCTGAAATTAAATGAAGACAAAACAGAATTCATCATCATCGGTTCTAAGGCACATGTTCAGTTGTTCCCAGAAACCAACATCTCCATTTCGGGAGTCGAGGTCCCCTCGTCAAGATGTGTGACATATCTTGGCGTAAAGATCGATGAGCATTTTTCTATGGGGCCACACGTAAGCAGAACGATCTCTTCCTCCTACTGGCAGCTCCGACGTATCTCAAGTATCAGACAATGCCTGACTGAAAAATCGGCCACAACTCTTGTATTGACGTTGGTGATGTCTAATCTTGATTACTGCAATAGCCTTCTGCTAGGTGAAACCCAAGAATATCTCCGAAGACTTCAACAGGTGCAGAACACCGCAGCACGTATAGTGAAACGTCCACCTAGTCGTTCTCACATAACACCCATCCTTCGAGAGCTACACTGGCTGCCTGTCCACCAACGTATTGTGTTCAAAACTCTGTGTCATGTGTTCAAGTGCGTCAATGGTTTGGCCCCGCTGTATCTGGTTGAGCTCCTCAAGACTTATAAGCCTGTGAGGGATCTCAGATCTTCGGCGCAGTCATTACTCCATGTGCCACGCTACAACACCAAGAGATCTGGGGAGAGAGCATTCTCGTATGCTGGACCAAAACTCTGGAACGATATCCCAGACAGACTGAGGAAATCTCCTTCAATACAGACTTTCAAGTCACAGCTAAAAACTCTTTTATTCAAAGGGTGAACGTGTTGAGCGCCTTGAGCATGCCTTTGGGTGTGAGATTGGCGCTATATAAGAGCCAAAATACATACATACATACATCGTTTGCAGAATTGGACAATTGATTCGAATTGTCCTGGTGACATTGTTATCACCATGAAATGGACGAGTCCAATCCCGCCATTGGTTTCTGGACCTCAACAAGTTATTGCCAAAACTCACAAATCTCCCTCAAAGCGCTCTCGAGACCGCGTACGTTCTAGAAAATGGAGATCTCAACACTGGCGTGTACACCAAGCGAGTGACACCGAAAAAGAGCCCAGGAATCCTTCATATGACAGAATTCAACGCCCACCCCCATCTCGAGCAGTGACATCGTCCCAGCAACGAGGCCCCACGGTGCGTGCATCTCGTGAGGCGCGTTGTGCTACCGTGTCACCTGGACGCATGCACGGTCAAGTTGCGACCAAGTCATGCTGCGATGCTCCTTCTGTGTTCCATGTGTGTGGTATGAAGCGCAAAGGAGACAAAAGACCACCGATCAGTGATGAAAATCAGTCTTGCCAGGATGGCGCCTGCGAGAGCACAAGAGCAGCGGTACCTGACCCAAACGCAGTTGTCGGCACAGAAGTAGGTTGTCAGTGCGCTTTTGAAGGATTCATGTGCATTAAAAGTGCAGACCCTGCAGAAGTCACGAAAGAGCTTCAGTGCATGTCAGACGAAAAGTGGTCTGGTGCGTGGTGTGACAGCTGTGCAGAGCCTATTCGCTCGTCGCCAAGATTTGTCTGCCTTGTGTGCCCTAACACTGTGTACTGCAGAGACTGTTACCCACTCGTCTTCCACCCTGATCATGACTTTCGAGAGAAAACATAACTCCCTCTTCTGAATCTGGGCATTGGAACTTCCTGATGTGACGTGACAGATTATGACACAGCTCAGACTGTTGATTGAAGGCTGATGTGCAGTGTGTAAAGGCCTGCTAGTTTTTCTCCTTATCCTACTGCTGCAGGATCTACCAGTAGGGTGTGCAGACTTACACGATGGAAAAGAAACGAACCGCCATTATTTAGATTTGGTTTTCCCGCCTAAAGTCTTTGTTTTCCATACACGTGGCAAGGAGAACGTGGAGAAAGTTTTGTTATGTGAGTTTTGTTTTTGTTTTTCCTATTTAGGTTCTCGTTTTGTTGTAGTTATTGAGTGCTCTTAGCCGAGAGTCTCGAGACTTTTGCAGGTTTTGTAAGAAATCGCTTTCGTGTCGTGACGTTTCTCTTTATCTCCGCCCCAAATTAAAGTCCCCCCCCCCTACAAGCCAAATACTTAGATAAGTCCCAAGTGGGAGATAACCCTTCTGATAAGGTGTGTAAGCTGAAGGACAAAAAGAAATAGAGTCGCCAATGGTTTGCTTGTGTTTTAATGCATTTTGTAGCTTGTGTCCTGCAAACGCATACAACTTTTGTCATGTTTTGTGAATGCTAATTTGCTGTTGTGGAGAGTTTTCCTAAAACACAGAGTAATGTAATTCCCTTTTCTTTAGTCTCTTGTTCGCGAGGGGACGTGCACATGCTCACTAGCGTGTATGCGCGTGCGTGTGTGTGTGTGGGTGCGGGTGGGTGTGTTGGTGCGTGTGTGGACGTGCATGTTTGTCAGTTTGTTTTGAGGTTATAATTTGTTAATATGATTCCAAACCTAAACGTGCACTGTATTTTGAACTGGTTTGAATGTTGATTTTGTCATTTATCCCTCCTTGTACAGGCTGACGGCCTTAAGGAAAGGTGAAAAGAAAAAGAAAGAAACCAGTGATGTTCTTGTCTTTCTTGAGATGGGCCACTTACCTTAATCTCGTGTGCGCTCACACGCACAGAGAACCTGTAGATGAATAATTTGTTAATAAGATTCTGTTCGTACAAAATTGTTCTATAAATTTGTTTCACAGACCGTTGTCATTAAATTATATTGTTTTGTACTCATTGCTTCACTATGATTGTTTCATGTCAATTCCCATGTTGATTTTGTACCCTTTTTCGTTTATGGGCCGCAGGCCTAACGAATAAAGCTTCAAAGTCAAAGTCAAAGTCAAAGTCTCTCTCTCTCTCTCTCTCTCTCTCTCTCTCTCTCTCTCTCTCTCTCTCTCTCTCTCTCTCTCTCTCTCTCCCCTCCCCTTAGCGGCTCGCACTCGAGTCGATAGGATATGTTTACTGCAGCTTTGCCCTGTTCACGCTAGTTTAGCATAGGCACCGCCACAATGCCAGTCGCTGGACTGCCAGTTACTCAGGAAACTGTGTTGACATGTTTGCTGGCGACGAGTGAACCTTCCTCCTGGAAAGTAACAGGCGAGCCTGGGACCACTGTAGTTGTGCTGCGCTTTTGAGAGGACGACGGCCGGCCATTACTGGCATGCGACGTCCAGAAGGGATTTCGAAGCGGAAGACTCCGGCACAGCGGCGACGCGACCAACAAGGAGCCGAGCACTGCAGAGCAAAGGGTAAGCAGAGAGCGGTCGTCACCTTATTCCGCGAAGATTCCATCGAAAATGTTGTTGCGACATCCATTGTGTACGATACTGCGTCTGAACGGAACTCACGAGACACTGCAGGGACAGATCATTATAGCCTCCTCTTCAGTGACCTTTGACCTGCCAAGTACATCGTTTTGCTTTGAGACGCAGCCTGCCGCATCGCCAGTCACCACCATGCAAGAGTATTCCGCTGTAACAACGCAACCTTCCATTCCTGTCCATCATCCCGACTTGTCACCACCTCCAGCAAGCAAAGAGGTCCCCCGTGAAGAGATTCAAACTCCCTCCAACGCAAGATGGACGAGAAAGAAGAGGCTCTGACTCGCCAAATGGAAGGAATGGAGAGTACAGTACTGGGAGGAGTGGCCGGGGTGTGTGCTGCACTGAATGTCCGCGATATCAACCAAGCTGATCGCGATGGGTCTCTCTCACCTGTCCTCCCACCTACGAGCCGTCCATCTGCTGCTCGGCCATCTGACTGACCGAGTTCCCCAGAGGATCCGGTCGCAGTCATCGTCGGGGGCCGCCACCACGACTCCAGCTCCATGTGCTGGAGACTCGCCTTCCTCCACGCGGACATGTTTATCAGCAAAGGCAGAACCGAGATGCGCCGGGCGCCGCCAACACGACAGTTCCCTACACGGTCTGCACGAAAAAAATAACTGTTGATGATGGATACCGCTCTCCCGTGCAAATCGTGCACATCGTGCTTGCCACAACTGGGTGCAGGTTTTATGGCTGTGCGTAGCCTTTGTTCGCGTTTGATTCAATTTGTCCGCGTTCCAATGTAATGGGCAGGTGGCCTTTACACTTTTTTTTCGGAAGCTAAGAAATTACTGTGCATTCTTCTTGTCGACTTTGATGAGTTGGTTGCTCCTAGATCAATCTCTACAAGAAAAACGCAAGGTTAGGATGATGTATCCACTGGGGGACCAATGTATCAATCGTGCTCCAGTTGTTCTTCAGTTAACATTACTGAAAGCCTTGTTTGGTGTTTCCATGCACATGTCTGCAGGCAGTGCCACGTCTGATCTGGCGGCCCTGGAGAAGGTCTACTTCGACTGGCGGATGGAGGAGTCTCCAGAAATGGCGTCCATGAGCGGCATCCACGACTGGGACGCCGAGGCGGACTCTTACAACATGTCCTTCTTCCCAGCCAGGAAGGTGGGGCTGTCCCCGCAGTGCCTGTCACGCTGTCTTTGTGCGCATGCTCGCTGTCTCTTTGCCTCTCCACATCATTATACCCACTCCCCATCACTATACCCACTCTCCATCACTATACCCACTCCCCATCACTATACCCACTCCCCATCACTATACCCACTCCCCATCACTATACCCACTCTCCATCACTATACCCACTCCCCATCACTATACCCACTCCCCATCACTATACCCACTCCCCATCACTATACCCACTCCCCATCACTATACCCACTCCCCATCACTATACCCACTCCCCATCACTATACCCACTCCCCATCACTATACCCACTCCCCATCACTATACCCACTCCCCATCACTATACCCACTCCCCATCACTATACCCACTCCCCATCACTATACCCACTCCCCATCACTATACCCACTCCCCATCACTATACCCACTCCCCATCACTATACCCACTCCCCATCACTATACCCACTCCCCATCACTATACCCACTCCCCATCACTATACCCACTCCCCATCACTATACCCACTCCCCATCACTATACCCACTCCCCATCACTATACCCACTCCCCATCACTATACCCACTCCCCATCACTATACCCACTCCCCATCACTATACCCACTCCCCATCACTATACCCACTCCCCATCACTATACCCACTCCCCATCACTATACCCACTCCCCATCACTATACCCACTCCCCATCACTATACCCACTCCCCATCACTATACCCACTCCCCATCACTATACCCACTCCCCATCACTATACCCACTCCCCATCACTATACCCACTCCCCATCACTATACCCACTCCCCATCACTATACCCACTCCCCATCACTATACCCACTCCCCATCACTATACCCACTCTCCATCACTATACCCACTCCCCATCACTATACCCACTCCCCATCACTATACCCACTCCCCATCACTATACCCACTCCCCATCACTATACCCACTCCCCATCACTATACCCACTCCCCATCACTATACCCACTCCCCATCACTATACCCACTCCCCATCACTATACCCACTCCCCATCACTATACCCACTCCCCATCACTATACCCACTCCCCATCACTATACCCACTCCCCATCACTATACCCACTCCCCATCACTATACCCACTCCCCATCACTATACCCACTCCCCATCACTATACCCACTCCCCATCACTATACCCACTCCCCATCACTATACCCACTCTCCATCACTATACCCACTCCCCATCACTATACCCACTCCCCATCACTATACCCACTCCCCATCACTATACCCACTCCCCATCACTATACCCACTCCCCATCACTATACCCACTCCCCATCACTATACCCACTCCCCATCACTATACCCACTCTCCATCACTATACCCACTCCCCATCACTATACCCACTCCCCATCACTATACCCACTCCCCATCACTATACCCACTCCCCATCACTATACCCACTCCCCATCACTATACCCACTCCCCATCACTATACCCACTCCCCATCACTATACCCACTCCCCATCACTATACCCACTCCCCATCACTATACCCACTCCCCATCACTATACCCACTCCCCATCACTATACCCACTCCCCATCACTATACCCACTCCCCATCACTATACCCACTCCCCATCACTATACCCACTCCCCATCACTATACCCACTCCCCATCACTATACCCACTCCCCATCACTATACCCACTCCCCATCACTATACCCACTCTCCATCACTATACCCACTCCCCATCACTATACCCACTCCCCATCACTATACCCACTCTCCATCACTATACCCACTCCCCATCACTATACCCACTCCCCATCACTATACCCACTCCCCATCACTATACCCACTCCCCATCACTATACCCACTCCCCATCACTATACCCACTCCCCATCACTATACCCACTCCCCATCACTATACCCACTCCCCATCACTATACCCACTCCCCATCACTATACCCACTCCCCATCACTATACCCACTCCCCATCACTATACCCACTCCCCATCACTATACCCACTCCCCATCACTATACCCACTCCCCATCACTATACCCACTCCCCATCACTATACCCACTCCCCATCACTATACCCACTCCCCATCACTATACCCACTCCCCATCACTATACCCACTCCCCATCACTATACCCACTCTCCATCACTATACCCACTCCCCATCACTATACCCACTCCCCATCACTATACCCACTCCCCATCACTATACCCACTCCCGCTTTCGCGTGAACGCACTCGTGTCAGAGTGAGCTTCCGGCCTGTGTGTCCTTCCTGGCCTATGTTTATCTTTCATGAGTCTTTTTGTCACTTCGCTTGAACAGCAAATGACCGCAACTTTGTAATCTCTCTCTTGAACCTTTTTAATTTCCTGGGGCTTTGTCGCCTTTCGCTTTGCGTTGAATGTTTCATTTTTCCCCTTGAAGTGCCGCCTCATACAAGTGCAGCCTCATACAAGTGCAGCCTCGTTTCTCCTCGACAGGAAAAACTCGAAGACTTCCTTGGAAGGGTGAAGCAAATACCACGTGACTCCCTTCCCCAATCCAAGCAATACGATTGGTCCGTGCTGCAGAATCAACTGCTGACAGCGAGGGATGGCTACCAGTGGTACACGTGCGTGTTCGATGATCACTCGTCTTGTGAGGGACTACAGGACTCAGAAACGTTAGGATGTCTTTAACACGAACACTTTTTTTACGTCGGAGAATTATAGAGATTTCATAATTTGTCATCACATAAGTACACGCCGCAGCACGTTTTGTGTGTGGACAAAATAATACCAGAACTCAGTAACCTATTATCACTTCTAAATCTGTGTAATTTGCTGAAAGCTTGTTCGTTTGGTGCTAATATGATTCGTGTCCAGTACTTAGCTTATTTACAGTAATTAATGTTGCCTCGAATGTCTCGTGCTCATGTCAATGGCACGATCTTCTAATATGTAGAATTGTTCGTTTAGTGAGTAGAACTCACAATTTTAATGAAATGACGTCATCTAAATGCACGCATACACGAACGCGTACACAACACATGCATGCACGCACGACACGCAAACATGTGCATACGCATGCACGCACATATACATACGCACGTCCGCACAAATGCACACGGCCCAATATTGTCAGTTACTTAGTATTAGTGTGTGTGTTACCAAAGGCTATACTCGCCCCGGCAACTTCATGCTACTCTGTTCTTTCAAGACACGTCGTTGACTTCACACGTTTTCAACGGCATGTACTGACCGCCATGGTGTTCACCTATTGCCCTTTTGGCGGCGCTGTTTTTGACACACATGCAGCAGCTCTCGTTAGGCACCACCAAGTCCCACAAGCCGCCGCGAGATGACGCCCGAATCTCACTCCCGATCCCAAGCAGTCCGTCAGTCCTGGCTGTCGCCACGGGAGACTGTTCTCAAACAAGGATCACCCAACCCGCCGCTGAAGCCTGAGGTGTGGACAGGAAGGACCTCTCCTCCCGTGGAGGTGGTGATTGCCTGCGTGGGGCTTCGTGCCACTTCCCAGCCAGCGGTGCCGGGGCGCTGCAGGAACAGCACAGGGCAGGAGGGTTGTGCCTGGAATGGGCCCGGGCAGGGGGGTTGTGCCTGGAATGGGCTCGGACAGATTACCTTGCATGCGTCAATCAAGCCGGACTGGCCTCTCCTGCAACTCCCGCATCAACAGCCCTTGGCTGTGGCCCGCTGTCCAGGCCTTCTAGAAAGGTCTTCGCCCACTCACTTCTTCCTGCTCGGACACAAGGAAAAGTCGCTATCGCCATTCCAAACACGGGAATCCTTTTCGGGCTTGATGAGAAGAGAAGAAAATCGGATTAATCACGCGTCAATTTTTTTTCTCTCTGATGCGTCTGTCACAGAATAGCGACTTGGAATAAGGCATGAAAGAAAGAACAGAATCTATTTAGAAGATTTAAAGAGGAACTCTCTTTTGCCTTGCTTGTTGAATCTTGCTCGGGCATGCTGAAAGGATACGCGCGAGCGCGCGCACATACACACACACACACACACACACACACACATACACACACACACACACACATACACACACACACACACACACACACACACATTTACGCTATTTTGATGAATATGAAGATGCAAAGTAGTACTCATCGCCATTGTCTGTAGACAGAAAATTTTGAAATATACTCACAGGCAAAA
>JAWQFJ010027224.1:0-5000 GCA_034096865.1 Theodoxus fluviatilis
TCCTCACTGGTGTTGGGTCTGGCCACGTGGCTCTTCTGAGGGCATCATGGTGGGGGCAGTCTTGGAGAAGGTGTTCACCGGTCATCGAGGCAGTGTCGCAAGAACATCTGTCTGTCTGACCGACTTTGAACTTGAGTAACATATGTGCCGGCAATTTGTTGTGTCCTGTTTGGAGTCTGAACAGAATGACTTGGTCAGCTCTGTTCAGAAAGTGGTAGCTGTCATTTTGGTTGTAGTTCGGATGTTGCTGGCGCCACTTTTTCTGAGACAGGGCCTTGATGATGGTCTTCTCTTCTGCATAAGAGACCTGTCTCTCTTCCTGGTCCAGCTGACCACCTTCCCTGACCAGTCTGTCAGCCGTCTCATTTCCATGCACTCCACAGTGTGCAGGAATCCATTGGAGTGTCAGAGTCACATGTGCGGCCAGCTCAGACAGAGTGGCTGCAAGTTTGTTCAGTTCCTTCTTGCGAGGGTCCTGGAGTGCGCTCAGCACAGACAAAGCATCAGTGAAGATGACCACGTGCTGGTGTGTCGCATCTCGGTGATCCAGTAAGTGGGCCGCTGCCATTCTCAGGGCCTCTGCCTCTGCTCTGAAGTTACAAGATACAAGATACACGATACTTTATTGTCCTCATTGATCACAAGGAAATTCGTTTTGTCGGTGGCACAAACATAATACATACATACAAAAACAAAAACAAAAACAAAAACAAAAACAGTTCAACATTAATTAACTCAATCATATCGTTCAAGTTATGGAGTCCATCAGAGGCAATTCAATTTAATAGAGAAACATTTTACACCAAAACAAGTAATCACAGAAGGAACAAAGACACAAGCATGCACATCAAACAATCATCGTCACGCAATAACACATACCCGATCTTCATCCATAACACATGTACAAGAACAAGAAGTTGGTGGAATATCTGCCCGTTGCTATGGGGATGTGGGTCTCGTACCCGGTGTACCTGATATACACGCCTCCTCCTCCATCCCTCGTTGCTTCTGCAGCAGACCCATCCATATAGGCGTGTGTCCACTGTTCTTCAGGGTAGGTAGATTGGATGAGCTCTAAGGTCAATGACTTCCTCTCGTGGTCTGACTGTGTGCCTTTCTTCCCAATGCCTGGAATGTCATCTCTGATGGTTTGGAATTTCAGTCTTTCCCATGAGGGGACAGATGTTGTTGTTGGTATTGGTGTTGGCATGTGGTCCAACAGCTCTGGGTCTCTCCTCTCAAGTATTCTGCTCTGGTTGATAAAGCTGGACCTTTTGAGCCTCCCTTTTGTTGGCATGCTCATTCTTTCATGCATGGGATGATTTTGGAGGCCTTTGAACGTTGCTGCTTGTGTCAGCACCTTGATGTTTTTCTGTCATCAAGGGGTTGCAGACCTGTGGCAGTCTCTAGAGCAGTAATGGGGGTACTATGCATGGCTCCTGTCATCATTCTCATGGCCTGGTTCTGCAGTCTGGCCAGCCTGTAGCTGTTTGACTTGGCAGCAGTTGCTGTAGCTGCCATACCGTACTCCAGAACGGGACGGACCCTGCCCACATACAGCTTCTTCAGTACGGTCTGGTCTGCACCCCAGTCCATGCCTGACAGTTTCTTCATTAGGGCCATCCTGATTTTCCCTCTGACCTCATTCTTGTGCAGCTGATTTCTCCATGTCAGTCTGTGGTCTAGAGTGACCCCAAGGTATGCGGGGAAGTCGTTAGCCTCAAGCTCATGGGAGTTGACCTTCAGCTTCACCTTTTGTTTTTTGTGGAGAGGGTGAAGATGGTGTATGTGGTCTTTCTCTCATTGATCTTCACAAGCCATGACTTGGTCCATGCCTCTATCTGCTGAAGAGCTATCTGGAGTCTGTAGTTTGCCGTCGAGATGTATTCCTCACTGCACCACAGGGACGGGTTTGAAAATGCGAAGATCTCGGTAGATCTACGCAGATCTCGCCGAATGGGCAGTATCATTCTTTGCTTGCTAGCGAGCCAATCGAAGACGAGCGTAGATTGAGCGAGGCAGCTGGAGAGGTGCCTAGCTTTTAAGATTCAAGATGACGGACAGCATGAGTACAGTGCGCGCCGCCATCTTGGAGACAAAAGTTCGGCGTGGATGCGTTGACCTGCATTCGATGTGTAAACTGTAGGAGGTTTCACGATCTATTAATGCATTCAACATACACCTTTGATAAATTAATGCTGTGCATGGCTTATATTTTCTTTGGATGGGTTGCTAGTATCTCGAAATAGAGCGTTTTCTGAATGAACCGGCAACACGTCGGCCATTGAAATGTGGCTAGTTCACCTCTTGTCGTGACGTCTACGCATGCGCATTAGTTCGTCACGTTGGGTAGTTTTTTTATAGCTAGCTCTTACTGCGAAGCAAGGTCTTGCGACCAAGATCGACTACCTATTTTCAAACCCGCTCCAGTGCAAGGTCATCGGCATAGATGGCACCTCGAACGTTTTTGGGCATACTGTGGATGATGTCCTTGATGAACACTAGGAATAGTGTCGGGGAGAGCACTCCTCCTTGTGGAACTCCTTCTTTGAGGACTTTCTTCTTGCTGGAGTGTTGTTTGATCTGGGCCCTGGCTTTTCTATTGTGTAGGTATTGGGCGATCCACTTGTACATACGTCCAGCGACTCCACACTGACGTAGTTTGAGCTTGAGGCCATCTTTCCATACCTTATCAAAGGCTTTTTCCAGATCTATCCATACAGCAAGGGTGTGCTTCTTGTCCTGAAAGGCATCTTCAACTGCTTGGGCAATATATGTGATCTGGTCTTCTGTGGACCGGTTTTGTCTGAAGGCAGCTTGCTCTGGGCTGATGTGCTGTTTGTCTTCCAAGTGCCACATAAGCCTGGTGTTGATGAGGCGTTCCATCAGCTTCCCTGTGCAACTGGTGAGGCTGATAGGACGGTAACTTTCAGCCTTTGCCCGGTCTTTGCCCTTTTTGTGCACTGGTATCATGATGGCTTCCTTCCACACCTGTGGCACAGTCCCTGTTCTCCAGCTCTCATTGTAGAGCTGCAGTAGTTTCTTCTTTGATTTTGGGCCAAGATGAAGCAACATTTCATTTGTGATCTTGTCAGGGCCTGGTGCTTTTCTTTGCTTCAGGGCAGACAGTCCATCCTCAAGCTCCTGGAGATTGAACGGCGTGTTCATGGAGGGTTCCACTTGGGCCTCTTTGTTTATCGGTTGGGCTGCCCTCACCTCTGCTCTCCTCTCCAGGGGTACATGTAGGTGGCTTGTCTCAGCATACTGGTTGATGAAATGGTTGGCTGCTTTCTTTCCAGTCAGCAGTTCCTGGTCATGGGTGAGTGTTATTGGCGAGCTTTTACTGTTCTCGTCATTCATAGCTTGGGCCAGCTTCCATAGTTTGTTGCCATCTTTGTCCAAGTTCAGCTGCTCTGTTTTTTCATGCCAGCTTCTGCGAGCTTCCCGGTTGAAAACCTGTTTGTGTTTTGCAGCTGCTGCCTTCAGTTTAATGTTGTTCAGAGTTGTTGGATCTTCTTGAACTTTCATTCTTGCCTCTTCCACACTGTCTTCAAGCTGCTGGAGCTCCTCTGTCCAGTAAGGCCTATAATTCTTCCTGGCTCCCCGTGGGATGGATTCATTGGCAGCTTTCAGTATAGCCTGGTTCAGCGCTTTGATCTTTTTGTTGATGTTCTGCCTTTTGTGTCGGATTTCCCCAGTGTACATGTCCACCTTCTCAGCGAAACGCTCCCAGTTGGCCTTCTTGTAATTCCATCTTGGGAATGTTTTGGCTTCTTGTGGTTTGAAGTTCAGGTCCAAGCTGAGTTTCACGGGTCTATGGTCACTCCCCCCAAGCTGGCTGAGGACTGTCCTGGTTGCCTTCCTGGCAATATCATTGGTGGCAAAGGCCAGGTCAGGTGTTGTGTTTGTCAGCCATCGTCTCGAGAAGAATGTTGATTGGTCTTCAGGGGCATTCAGGAGCAGGAGATTGTTGTCGACTTGCCAATCTTCCACCTCTTCTCCTCTTCTATCTGCCTCGTCATATCCCCATGCTTCCGAATGACTGTTGAAATCACCAGTGATAAGGCACTGGCTTTCTGGGAGTTCCATTTGGTCAAGTGAGAGCTCCCGGTCAGGTGGACAGTAGACGTTGAAAATCGTCATCTTTTCATTTTCCATCATGATGTTGACACCATGGATCTCTGCCTGGTTGTTGGTGTTGACACAGAACTCTTGGGCTGGAATGGAGTTCTTGACTAGAATAGCCACCCCTCCTTTTGATCTTCCTTCTCTGTCCTGTCTGAAAACCTGGTAACCCCGCATACTGAAACGCTGTGTCGCTTTCAGATGGGTTTCCTGTATGCAGGCGACATCAATTTCTTCCTGGAGGAGTCTTTCTGCAAGAGCAATCTTTTTATTTGAGGCTCCTTCTGCATTCCACTGCATGATGTTGAGTGTGTGTATCTGTGTCTGTGTGTGTGTGTATGTGTGTGGTGTGTGGTGTGTGTGTTGTATGTGTGTGTGTTGGTGTCTATGTGTAGGGGTAGGGGTTGGAGATTTGGGGGGGGGGGGGTGCGCGCGCTTTTATGAACTTGTACGGGCATGAGCGTGCGTTCGTGCTTGTGGCTAAGAAATAGAAAAAGGGAGGAGAGAGAGAGAGAGAGAGAGAGAGAGAGAGAGAGAGAGAGAGAGAGAGAGAGAGAGAGAGAGAGAGAGAGAGAGAGAATATTTCTATGCGTTACACAGAATTTCTTATTAAATATGCAACTGTCGGTCGTTTGGATGTTAGTATAGACAAGTCTATCAGTATCCTATCAAAAAACATCGCAAAGCCTGGGCCAACTGCGAAACAGAAGGCTACTTGTGTGCCTGGTTTCACCCAAAATTTAACGCTGTCAAGGTCAACTCATCAGGGCATACACTCAGTCCACTGAACACCACTGAATGGTAGGTGTGGTAGGTGGGTGGCTGTCGAGCATGGCAGTAGATGTTGTAGCGTGGATGGGATATCGAGAGGACAA
>JAWQFJ010027225.1:0-5000 GCA_034096865.1 Theodoxus fluviatilis
ACGGTGGCTTACCGTTGAATCGAATGGTGAAGCTTGCAGAGTATTCAGTTTCTCCGTAGTAGCATGTGTACATGCGGTTGTCATCCTCCATCTGCACTTGAAACGTCAGTGTAGATCTTCCAGTCATCTGGCACAGACCAGATGCATGAGGAGTCTCATCCTCTGGTATCAGGCCAGGCCGAAGTGGAGTCCAGGTGATCTCCAAGGAGACGTGTTTCGTCTCCCATGTCCAGCTGCCATTAGCGGGTTTGCCTACGTTGCCAGAACACACCAGCTCCACGGTGTCATCCACGTTGTAGGAGGTCTTGTCGGGTCTGGCCATCATCTCGATGTTGCTGGGGACACCTGCGAGAGTAGAGGTCACACGTCAGAGGTCAAGCTCCATCTATGGGGAGGATCAAGTGTAGACAAAGAAGCACTCACAGAATTCCTACGAGAGACTTCCACGTGATCCACTTTTACTTTCCAAGTTACGAGGCTCAGCCAGCAGCGGCCATATACCCAGCGCCCAGGCTGACTTTGTAGCTGGATGTGAATGCGTCCACTTGGATGAAATGCAGGCTGCAGTGAGTGAACAGAGCCACATCTCCGTGATTTCCGCACACGGGTCGGGAATACACTGGCCTGACACACTCCCTGGTAGTCTCTGTGGCTGCTTGGTATTGCCTCAGGCTGGACTACAAGAGTAGGCCTTGACAGCACCGTAGGCAGGTGTTTCAGATGACAAGGGGTCATCAAGCAGTTCTACACCTGTGCTGTTCTCTGTTGACCTCAATATGAGACTACGACAACTGGCTTCCTGCAGTGGCAACACCTCCAGTGTAATAAATGACAAGGAACCAAGCTACTGGAAATGTAGGTAACTTTTCACTGCGGATTGCCGCATGACTTAACATGATGTTCCTGTTTAAAAGCTTATGAACACTTTTCTTGAAGTGAAAAATCTTTATTCTAATCCAGAGAAATAGTTGAGGCACACATTAAAAACCATGGTGGCCGATTCTTACAAAGAAACATTTACAGAGGAATATCATGGGTTGAAGTATTTCACTGAGCAAGATGGAGAACCCTGGAAATACAAGTGGCAAGTTTTCCCAAGAGTTCACTGTCTGCAAAATCAGTGCAAACTATTTAAATGCTGGGGAGACAAATGGTTTTAATCGCTTGAGCAAAACTCCATGACAGCTTTTGGAGCGCATTGCGACCGTGATACTCACTGATTGATTGCAGCGTTCCTAGGGTCCTCAATTTTCGAAAAGCCTTCTCCGCGGAGTATTCACATGAATATTCTCCCTGGTCGTTGCAGGTCATTGTGTCGGGGAAGGTGAGGACAAGATGAGAATCTGCAGGAGGACTCACTGACCCTGTAACTGTTGTCCTCTGCTGGATGCTTAGGTCAACAACCCTTGGTCCATTAGCATCCACAATGGCAATAAGTGTGGTACTCTTGTAAAGTTTAATGGCATACACGATGTCTTCTGACGGAGCGTTTTGGTCACACCTTATGGTCAAGGTGGAGGTCTTGCCAAGGATGAGTGGGTTGGGTGTCATCGAGATTCGTATTCCCTCCACTGAAAGAAGACATATTCACTTTCTTTACACAACACATTTAGGAACAGATACACACGTATACACACACGCTCTCTCTCTCTCTCTCTCTCTCTCTCTCTCTTTCTCTCTCTCATATATATAATATTACAAAACTTGTACAAGCATGGAAAGATCACTTTGAGAAAGTTTTTCCAAAGGGGATGGACTGCACAAACTAGAGTAAATTTGAAAATTTTGAAAACTACTCAAACTAATGAAGAGCTTAACGCTCCTATACATCCTGTCGAAGTAGATCAGGTTCTGGACAGACTCAAGGCAAGAAAACATGTGCGTATAGATGAAATTCCGGCACAGTACCTGAAACTAATTTATCACCGCATAAGACCATTACTTACTCCATTATTGTACAGACCATACATACAACAAAGCTTTCCTAAGGAATGAAATTGATCAATGATTGTCCCTGTGTTTAATACAGGGAATAGACACTAGCACAAACATTACAGAAAATGTCACTGCTAAACATCCTGAACAAGTTTTTTTAATTCGATCATCATTAAACGACAACAAACGTGGGTAGAGAACAATGGGAAAATGTATATTGAACAGACTGGATTTCGAAACGATTATTCCACCATTGATCACATTTTCACTTTGTATGCAATAATCCTGAGGAATGTGGCTAGGCAGAATGTATGCTGCGCTTATTGCTAACTGTAATGCATTCGATTATGTCTATTATGTTTTGAGGAAAAACAGGATTATCTTTAGAATTACTATAATGTTTATCAGTTTATTAGAATGTTGCAAGCCATGTTTTCCCGTTGTAGAAGCATGTGTGAAGTGAAGCTCCATGCTTTCAGAATTCTTTTTTTGCCTAGCTGGCACAAGACAAGATGCCAAAGAGTCCCCCATAACGCTTTCCATCCTTTTGTCTGTTGTCGCGGATACTGTCAGAGGAAGACGAAGACACGGTATCCAGTTGGTACCTGATAGGCTCGAAATCTACTCTCTCCCTTTTTGCTGATGATGGGCCTTGATATCCACCACAACGGCTGGACTTCAGAATCAACTGGACTGCTTCAACAGCATACCCCGGCAGTCACGGCCGATCATAAACAGGGAGCAAACAGTAAATGTGGTCTCTAGGAAAGGAGGTATATTGGCACAAAGAGGAAGATGGAATGTAAAGGGAAAATGGCTTCAAATTGAAAATACATACAAGCATCTGGGCTTCTTTTTTACTACAAGACTGCTTCACTCTGTGGCGCTGGAAAACCCGAATATAAAATCAAAGCACAACAGTGTCTCCCTTAGTACAGTCAATGCACCTTGTTCGAAACTTGAACACTGCGGTTTGTTTGTTTTTCATCTGTGTGATGCCCAAATACTCCCGGTCTTAATCTAAGGATCCGTACGACGGGGCGCTGAGCGGACTAGAAGCTGCTGAAATAGCACTCCTCTTTGCTTGCAAACGCTTCATGAACCTAGACGACAGAACTCCCAATTGCTTCAAGTAAGGCGAAATGGGAAGATATATTTTTGTTTCATAAATACCACCATCCCAGTGGTCAAATACGCGTTGAGAGTTTGCAAATTGTCGGCTGATAGATTGCTTTCTAAACGTATATAAACTCTACCAGACAAGGTACAGTGAAGAGAGCTGAATCTGTCAAACAGTGCTCGTATCAACTGGACTTTGGATATGTGTGGAACAACTGTGGGACAAGGAAGGAGAAATGTTATCTGAAATGCTTGAATCAAAGACTTAGAGTGTGTTTGCAGCAAGAGTGGTATGGAAGACTGAGCGACAATATTCATGTCTTGCCTTACACATCCTTAAGGAAATCAATGAAAGCAGACCAATATATCAATGAGATGAACGAACATACAGAAATTCGGAAATACATTCATATGATTTCTGCTGGGTATAAATGAGCTGAATGTGAACACTTGGTATGAAAGGGACAGAAGTTAGGATTATCCACTGTACAAACGGCGTTTATAACAAGAGACACTGTTTGTTAGACTGCCCGATGTAGGTTGATATTAGGTAGAGGTATATGATACTATATTTAACAAGACAGTCGCCAGAGAGCGCAAACCCCCGCTGCAAAAGCCACAACACAACGCGGCATAACTGAGGCAGTGTTTAGCTTGCCGGGCCGGAGGCTACATGATGGTTCTAGCGCTGCTAGTGGTTCGTGGAGGTACGCCTGCGGGGCAACCTGTATAATTTCATATGTTTCTCCGCTCAGAAACGCAAACGTATGGATGGGTGGATAGATGGATGGAGTTTAAGGGGCTATCAGCCTTGTAGGTTATATAAGGCCACAACGTTGATATATACACTCAATTGTAATCCGTGCATAAAAATGCTTCACGATAGTCGAACCGAGTACGATTCACGTAATAATTACATGAGAACAAGGAGATAAGTTTGAGTTCCACTGACCATCAGCCCGTGTGGTCTATGCAAAAATTTCAGTGACGAAAATTCACAAGAACCGCAGAGCAAAAACCGCATCGCGATGTCCCTAGTCACTTATAAAGCGCAAAGCGCTTTAGGGGTGGATGGATGGATGGAGCCCAAGGGCTCACCAGCCGTGAAGACCATGCAGGCTACAGCAATGTTAACGAGTTACAAATGTGTAATTAGAAAACCAACTCAGAAGAGGTAAATGGAGAAATATTGAAAAACAATGAAGACATACTGACTCAAAGGCGAGAATAAAACTCAGAATCTATCAACACTTTTATCTCAACTAGAGGATCTTAACAAGAAGGGCAAAGCCCATACGACTCACATGCTTGACCTTGACCTTTATATGACCTTGACCTTCAGGTGACCTTCAAGGTCAAGGTCAAACAACTAAACCTACCAATGACATCATACACTAAGAAATGCTTTACACATTTTTCCTAACAAAATACATGTGACCTTGACCCAAGGTCAAGGTCATCCAAGGTCATGCAACACAAAGCTGTTAATTCAAGACATAGGAAGCACAATGGTGATTATTGGCACTTTCTACCATGAGATATGGTCACTTTTAGTGGTTCACTACCCCATTTTGGTCACATTTCATAAGGGTCAAAGTGACCTTGACCTTGATGATATGTGACCAAATGTGTCTCATGATAAAAGTATAACATGTGCCCCACATAATTATTAAGTTTGAAACAGTTATCGTCCATAGTTCAGGGTCAGGGTCACTTCAAAATATGTATACAATCTAACTTTGAAGAGCTCCTGTGAAATTGACCTTAAAGCAAGGTCATCCAAACTGGTATCAAAAGATAGGGATTACTTTGCCCTATATACCATATATAGGTCAAGTGTCCAATCTCAAAAACTTCAGAGAAAATTGAGAAAATGTGAAATATGACTGTTTTTAGACAACATTTATTGCCCCTGCGACCTTGACCTTGAAGCAAGGTTAAGTCAC
>JAWQFJ010027225.1:10000-12500 GCA_034096865.1 Theodoxus fluviatilis
ACTGCAACGCAGTAGTGAGTACTGACAAATATTCTAGCAATGATAAGTCGAGAACTGCCAAAAAAAAGCTCAGAAAACAAACTTTGCAAGCATCAGAATAGGACCTAATGATCAGCTACTACTTGTGCATGTGATGTACAACTGAACATGGCGTATGTTTGCATTATATCACACATTCTTCATGTGCTATTCATGTCCTTCAGGAGAGCGACTTCTCATCCTAGGCAGTTTATCAACTGCATCGATGCCATCTGGGTCAACCATGAGATAAACCGGTAAATAATTTGCCTCATGTCTTACTAGAACTAATTGCTATCAATCTTTAAAAGTGCAAGTTAAAGACAAATACTACAGTGGCGCGCAGTCTAACTCACTAGGCCACTTCTTATTGCTGATTGTTATTGTAAGCTGTGGTCATCTGTCACTGTTTGTATCACTGGACATTCAGCTTTCCACAGATCTTCCATGTCACGTGAAAATAAATGAATGTTTGTGCCATTGTCTATGTAATGGGCATGCATACACATGATGTAGTTACTCAACAATGGAATGTTTAATTCCAAGATTTAAAACTGGTTAATTCAAATTGTTTCCGTTTCCTCGTGAGCCACCCATGGTGGAGGAGAAAGTGGCCCACTTCAGCTTCGGGGAAGCGACAAAAGACATTGCAGCTCTTCAGCCACCGCCCTCAGCTCGGTGTCTTCTGGAGCCTTGCAACAGCCATTTGACTCTGGGTATGATGGATCACACCATGACCAGAGTGCAGATGGTGGGCACGAGTGCAACAGGTTTCACTGGTAGTCTTTGGGCTGTAGAAGTGTGCCACTATCTGCAGGTTGTGGGTGACAGCAGAGTTTGTCCAGGTGTTACAAATCGAGAGTTACACAGACCTGCTGATCATCGAAAATTCTCTGGTGATAGTCAGGTGTACTACAAGCAGTCAGGTGTGCATGAGAAATGAAGAAGACTGTAGTGTCAGTCTGTTGTCAGAACAGTCAGATGTTGCCTACTCCTCCAAAATGGTGGGAAGCTACATTGTGTAGGATCTGTACTTGTACTGAAAAAAGAGAAAAGGAGAAACGAAAAGAGCATCGCGATGCCATTGACTAAGAATGTCCCTCTTCGTACCACTCTAAAGAAAAAACTAGTTGCTCAGGTCAAACAAAGCAGAAAGCAAGTGAACTTACTACAAAAAGAAATTAAGAACTCCAAAATTTCAAAGATAGTCTGTGCAGTGAAAGTGTAAAGGTGAAGTCTGATTTATAATGCAGTCTCAGGTCTGTTGTTGGAAATACATTTGCCCGCCCTAATGTACATACTCGCAGGCCCATGTGACCTTGTTTTCCTTTAAGATGTAGCCGTATGTCTCAGCTCACACGTCATGTGGTTGTTACATTGCAATTATTTGCATTTGACTCCCTCAGTGTACATACGTACATGTAAACATGTGACCTTGTTTTCCATTGTTGTAGTTATATGTCTCTTAGCACACTTGCCATAAAATAAACGGTGATCTTTATGAATACGATTTTGAGGAAGTATTATCTCTTTTTTTTCAAAACCGACATTTTAAAAATAGAGAATAGAAGATAAGAAGGGTGGAGAAGTATGATAGAAAATGGAGGTTTACTTTGTCTGAAAGCAGTAGGTACTGTGTCTACCAATATTTCAAGACAATTAGGTGCGCAGAAAAGTACCTCCTTGTGATTGACAGGAAACTGTACAGAAATACACTAATTTGATTCTGCAGAGAAGTGAGCTGTCCATATGCATGAAACCAAAAAAAATTAAGGCCGGTTATGATGATATTATTTCTGTCCACTGTGCCAGGATTCTCTCTTGCTCTCTCTCTCTCTCTGTCTCTCTCTCTCTTTCTCTCTTTCTCGTTCTCTCTCTTTCTCTCTCTCTTCCTCTCTCTCTTTCTCTCTCTCTTTCTCTCTCTATATATATATATAAATATATATATATATATATATATATATATATATATATATCTCTCTCCCTCCCTCTCTCCCCCTCCCTCTCTCCCGCTCCCTCTCTCTCTCTCTTCTCTCTCTCTCTCTTTCTTTCTCTTTCTCTCTCTCATTCTCCCTCTCTCTCTTTCTCTCTCCACCCCCCCTCTCTCTCTCTCTCTTTATCTCTCTCTATCTCTCTCTCCCTCCCTCTCTCTCTCTCTCTTTTTCTCTCTCCTCTCTTTATTCCTCTCCCTCTCTCTCTCTCTCTCTCTGTTTCCCTCCCTCCTCCCCCCTCTCTCTCCATCCATCCATCCCTCTTTCTTTCTTTCTTTTTCTTTCTATCATTTTCTCTCTTTCTCTCCCCTCTCTCTCTCCTTCTCTCTCCTCTCTTTATCCCTCTCCCTCTCTCTCTCTCTCTCTCTCTCTCTGTTCCCTCCCTACCCCCCCTCTCCCTCCCTCCCTCCATCCCTCTTTCTTTCTTTCTTTTTCTTTCTATCTTTTTCTCTCTTTCTCTCTTTCTCTCTCTCTTTCTCTCTCTCATTCTC
>JAWQFJ010027225.1:15000-17500 GCA_034096865.1 Theodoxus fluviatilis
CGAGTGTAGCACAACAAGTGGAGGAATACACTCAACGAAGGAATACTTTTTTGTGGTATGCTTAAAATGGAAGAATTAAGGCTATCATGTGACCAATCTGTTGCTGAGACTATATTCACTAGTCTCAGCCACGCTGAATGTACTTCTGTGTGGTCGTCCAGGTCTTCCTGACCCACATGACTCCGTGCCAGAAGGTCTGGGTGTGAAAAAAATGCAGTGCCATGCTTTTTCTGTCCTTTGCTTCCAATGAGCAGTACAAGAGCATCTTTAGAAATCAACACAGGCATGTAATAACTGAAATATGGAAACATGTAGCCTGGTCATCCCAAACAAAGACGGAAACATGACAACCTGTCTTCTTTCCCACTGCTGGCAGATGGCGCCACTACGCCACACTCCGACCTTTACAGAAGACGAGTTCATGGGGAGAGTCGGTTGTTGTCCTGTGTTCTGTGTACTTTGAAGGGGAGGTAACTCGTGGCTGCACTGTGGAGTGTGAAGATCCAGTCATACCAAGTTGCCCCTAGCACTGCAAAGTCATCTCGTAAAATGGAGTCACTGCCTTCTTTTCCATCATCGTAATCAAAACGTATCTCCATGAGAGATGATAACAACCGCTGCTGCTTATTTCCATAATCTTCTGTGGTGATAACAATATTCCAGCTCTCACAGTTCATTGCGTGTTGTCTCCACATCTAGCGTACGTCAAACGCAGGCAAAAATAAAAAGGGAGAAAACGCCATCACAACAAAATTCCGTCAATGTTGAGGCTTTATTTGAAAAGACGCCATTGAATTGTCAAGAGTACAGAGGTGCCGAGTATTGTTGTGACACAAATATTTCAAAATAAACTTTCTGATACAGTAATGATACACTCTTCATTTCACATAAATATGATGCATTAGGTGATGTCTAAAAAGTACAGAAAAGAAAAACTGAATGCAATATTTTGTTTAGTTGTATTTAAAGAAGACAGTTTGGAGTCTCATCTTAACTTGACACCACCACTCATTCAGAAAAAGAGCCACAAAAGATAAACTATTCAACACAACAACTTTATTGCAGCTTCAACATCCAAGTATTAATGATATTGTTTCTCCTAGGTCAAGAACAAATGAAATAAAACCATAATTGTTAGTCAAATTAGAGGTTAGCATTCGTCTTAACTCAACTTTAAACAGCAGCCAATTTTCATGTCACACTTTCTCTCGCTGACAGCATTCAATATTTCGCGCAAAACACGAAAAACATCAAAATTGAAGAAGATTTATTGAGCATCAAACACACGTGCAGAAACATCGATCTTTTGTCAACAACATGAAACAAGTTTGGATTCTGTGAGTTGACAGTGTGAGGAGAAAGAGGCTCTGTTTTGCGGTAGGGTAGTGAAATCGGCGTACTCAGCACCTGCGTACTCTTGACCATATTATACAAGCTACGCCACTTCCTACAGAGTTTCCACAGCAAAGGACACAACCACAGACGGGTATTCATCAGCAAAGAACAACAGTGATGGTGCTGTAAATGTCTGTTGACGTAATTAACCCGAGCGACGCCTTCGATGTGAAGAAACTTTGGACGTGACATTCACCTCCCAGGGTCAGCAGATAGGTTAAGAGGGCCCAGACCGCCAGCCCAGCGCCGACAGCCAGACCTTTCACCTCCGATCTCGTACAGTCCGACTAAGACGACAGTAATGAGAGTTAACAGCATCAACTTGTACCAAATTTGAAGACGACCAAACTCTCTCTCTCTCTCTCTCTCTCTCTCTCTCTCTCTCTTCTTTCCTTCTCTCTCACTCCTTTCCTTTTTCTCTCTTTTCTCTCTTTTCTCTCTCTCTCTCTCCTCTTCTCTCTCTCTTCCTCTCACTATCTCTCTCTCTCCTCTTCTCTCCTATCTCTCCCCTCTCTCTCCTCTCTTCTCTCCTCTTCTCTCTCTCTCTCCTCTCTCTCCTCTCTCTCTCCCTTCTTCCTCTCCTTCCTCTCTCTCTCTCTTTCTCTTTCTCTCTGTCATTCTTTCACTCTTTTTCTTTGTCTCTCTCTGTCTCTCTTTTTCTCGTCTTCTCTTCTCGTCTTCTTCTCTCTCTCTCTCTCTCTGTCTGTCTGTCTGTCTGTGTGTCTCTCTTTGTATGTCTGTCTCTCTATGTCTGTCTGTCTTCTCTGTGTCTGTCTTCTGTCTGTCTGTCTGTCTGTCTGTCTGTCTGTCTGTCTGTCTGTCTGTCTGTCTGTCTGTCTGTCTGTGTCTGTCTATACCCCTATCTCTCTCTTTCTCTCTCTCTCTCTCTCTCTCTCTCTTTCTCTCTCTCTCTTAGTCTGTCTACCTATACCCCCTATCTCTCTCTTTCTCTCTCTCTCTCTCTCTCTCTCTCTCTCTCTCTCTCTATCTCTCTCTCTCTCTCATGAGTGTGGGCGCACACACAATTGCAACTGCAAGTAAATTCTTTAATAGTATGGGAGCATTCTGCACATGCAAACATGCACCAGACATGCATAGTTCGTTC
>JAWQFJ010027225.1:22500-33097 GCA_034096865.1 Theodoxus fluviatilis
CTCTCCCCCGGGGTACCACGCTGGAGCAGCACCCCCGGGGTACCACGCTGGAGCAGCACCCCCGGGGTACCACGCTGGAGCAGCACCCCCGGGGTACCACGCTGGAGCAGCACCCCCGGGGTACCACGCTGGAGCAGCACCCCCGGGGTACCACGCTGGAGCAGCACTCCTGGCTTTGAAGGCGGGCTAAGGTCCCCGCCTGATGTGAGTCCCTTCAGTGGAAGAGACTCCCATTGGTTGACCCTCTCCCCGTACAAGACTGCTGAACTCAGCCCGACCATCGTCGACCCTTCCTGCCTCCAACGCCTCCGCACCTAGTACGGTGGTGATCTGTGTTCTGGGCTGAGGAACACCCAAAATACATCATGAAACATAGAGAACCGTTTTGCACCCTTTAACATCGAACCTAGACTAAACCCCCAAGAGTTGCAAGTTTGTATATGAAAGAAAGTGTACACGCGCAGAAAAAGCTCCCTCACATACACAAAGGGTAAGCACTAAAAAGGCGTGCGGGGACAGCTTCATCGATAGTGACTCAGGAGTCCCATGTCCCTATTGAGGCCATCCTCGTGGGTGTCCATTACCCTGTTGAGGCCGCTCCCGCCCCGTGATGTTGGTGCAAAGCACTCCTTTTGGCTTCCTTCACTGAACTCTCCTCACTACCTCGCCGCCCTGCACGTGTTTCACCGGCCCTTGTCACAGTATATATTTCTTTTCCACAGCCAGCCTTGTTACTTTGGCCTGATGAAGAAGCCTCAGCTTCGAAAGCTTGCCGTAAAGAAATACAGAGCATCGCTGCACGCCCCTGCCAACCCGCTGCCTCTCCATCCTGTAGCGGTGATTACCCGCATCGGCGGCAGTACAACCCCCAAACGGCCCTCTTCAGGGCCAGACTTGCTCATGAAAGAAACAGTCGGTTGCTTGTCTTCTACTCTTCTTTTCAGTAGCTGTACACCCGACCCCTGCACTTAGATATATCCACTACACAAATGGACACACACACACGGACACAGACACAGACACACACACACACATACACACACACACACACGCACACACACACACACGCACACACACGCACACACACACACACACACGCGCGCGCGCGCGCGCACACACACACGGACAGACACAGACGAAGCAAAAGGAAATTAAGCGTCAAAAATAAAACTGAGAAAGAGAATATCGATGCGAAACAAACTTTATTATGAAGAGCTCATAGAGAAGACTGCAGCAGCACTTTGAACTAATCCCATCTCAACAACAAGAAGGGCAAACCCCATACGACTCACATGCTTGACCTTGACCTTTATATGACCTTGACCTTCAGGTGACCTTCAAGGTCAAGGTCAAACAACTAAACCTACCAATGACATCATACACAAAGAAATGCTTTACACATTTTTCCTACCAAAATACATGTGACCTTGAACCAAGGTCAAGGTCATCCAAGGTCATGCAACACAAAGCTGTTAATTCAAGACATAGGAAGCTCAATGGTGCTTATTGGCACTTTCTACCATGAGATATGGTCACTTTTAGTGGTTCACTACCCCATTTTGGTCACATTTCATAAGGGTCAAAATGACCTTGATCTTGATGATATGTTACCAAATGTGTCTCATGATGAAACAACATGTGCCCCACATAATTATTAAGTTTGAAACATTTATCTTCAATAGTTCAGGGTCAAGGTCATTTCAAAATATGTATACAATCCATTATTGAAGAGCTCCTGTGATCTTGACCTTGAAGTAAGGTCAACCAAACTGGTATCAAAAGCTAGGGCTTACTTTTGTCTATATACCATATATAGATCAGGTATCCAATTTCAAAAACTTCAGAGAAAATTGAGAAAATGTGAAAAATGACTGTTTTTAGACAACATTTATGGCCCCTGCGACCTTGACCTTGAAGCAAGGTCAAGTCACCATGTATGTTTTTTAGGCCTTGTCATCATAAACCATCATGCAACATTTGGTATTGATAGACTTAATAGTCTCCGAGAAAAATCCAACGTTAAAGTTTTCGGACGCCCGGACGCCCGGACGCCGGACGGACGAAACGGGTGAGTACATAGACTCACTTTTGCTTCGCATGTGAGTCAAAAAAGTGTAAGCTTTCTTCTCTCTACGGAGAATAATGAATATTCTCTTTGTGGCCTATGCCACCTGTGAACCCTGAAGAGATTTCCATTCAACTTAATCTGATTATGTCAGCAAAGGTTGTGCAGTAGAGGACAATTGCAAGCGTTCATGATAACGCAATCTTGCCAATATCATGTACACAAGGCAGGATGGAGAAGCTTGAATCGATATTTTATACACTACAAAAGAACGAACAGTAAACCTTAAAATATAAGCTACGATTATGATCTGGGACAGCAGTTATTCTTGTTCATACATCAGACCAGTCGAGATTCCGGAAATACATGTATTTTGACGTGCAGTCATTTATGATGAATGGATTTCGTGATTTTCACCCAAAAATGTTTCTTTTTTATACATTTTTAAGAGAGTGAGATGAAACGGTAGTCATTCTTGGTAGCACGCTGTATGAAAAAGTGTTTAGAAAAGAACTGTGACGACATATACTTCACTTTCAAAGCCTGAAAAGGATACATATTTCTATCTTGTATTGTAAAGGCAGCATAGGAAACAATAACACGTCATGGTCATCTGCTGTGCCAAAGCCAAAATCCAGAAGACAATGCCAGCATGCACGTCACTATCAAAGCATTAATGTTCTTCAATAAAGACGCAACTCAAGACTACGATCATATACAATAACGAATCTTGCCATTACGCTTGTCCAAACCAGGATTGAGGACATCAGTGACGAGGACAAAGGGCATTCACTTGAAACAGTGTGCACACACCAGTGACGAGGACAAAGGGCATTCTCTTGAAACAGTGTGGCACACTCCAGTGACGAGGACAAAGGGCATTCACTTGAAACAGTGTGGCACACTCCAGTGACGAGGACAAAGGGCATTCACTTGAAACAGTGTGCACACACCAGTGACGAGGACAAAGGGCATTCACTTGAAACAGTGTGCACACACCAGTGACGAGGACAAAGGGCATTCACTTGAAACAGTGTGGCACACACCAGTGACGAGGACAAAGGGCATTCACTTGAAACAGTGTGCACACACCAGTGACGAGGACAAAGGGCATTCACTTGGAACAGTGTGCACACACCAGTGACGAGGACAAAGGGCATTCACTTGAAACAGTGTGCACACACCAGTGACGGGACAAAGGGCATTCACTTGAAACAGTGTGCACACACCAGTGACGAGGACAAAGGGCATTCACTTGAAACAGTGTGCACACACCAGTGACGAGGACAAAGGGCATTCACTTGGAACAGTGTGGCACACACCAGTGACGAGGACAAAGGGCATTCACTTGAAACAGTGTGGCACACACCAGTGGCGTAACATCGGCCCAACCCCTTTGACAATACATAAACTGTCTGGTAAGGTTGATTCATGATATGATTAATCGACAACATGGAAATACATACAAAGCATACTATGATGTCGGAGTTTGCCTAACCTAAGACGTCTTTGACTTATTGACATCAGTAATACCGGCAGGATAGTAGAAGGTGTAATGCTTACAATAGTAGTAAAAGCAGCAGAAGTAGCAGTAGAAGTAGTGGTAGTAATAGTAGCAGCAGCAGCAGTAGCAGTATAATTAGTAGTAGCAGTAGTAGTAGCAGTAATAGTAGTAGTAGTAGAGCAGCAGAAGAGCCAGTAGCAGTATAATTAGTAGTACCAGTAGTAGTAGTAGTAGTAGTAGTAGTAGTAGTAGTAGTAGTAGTAGTAGTAGTAGTAGTAGTAGTAGTAGTAGTCGTAGAGACAGCAGTTGTGGAAGTAGTAGAAAAAGTAGTGATAGCAGTAGTAGTAGTAGTAGTAGTAGTAGTAGTAGTAGTAGTAGTGGTAGTAGTAGTAGGAGTAGTAGTCGTAGAGACAGCAGCAGTGGAAGTAGTAGAAAAAGTAGTGATAGTAGTAGTAGTAGTAGTAGTAGTAGTAGTAGTAGTAGTAACAGTAGCAGTTGCAGTAGCAGTAGTAGTAGCTGTAGTAGTAGTAGTAGTAGTAGCAGTAGCAGTAGCAGTAGTAGTAGTAGTAGTAGTAGTAGTAGTAGTAGTAGTAGTGGTAGTAGTAGCAATACTAGTAGAAGCAGCAGCAGCAGTAACAGTAGCAGCAGCAATAGTAGCTGTAGTAGTAGTAGTAGTAGTAGTAGTAGTAGTAGTAGAAGTAGCTGTAGTAGTAGTAGTAATAGTAGTAGTAGTAGTAGTAGTAGTAGTAGTAGTAGTAGTAGTAGTAGTAGTAGTAGTAGTAGTAGTAGCAGCAGCAGCACTGGTTGTAGTAGTGGTAGTAGTTTTGTTTTGTATAACCAAGGAAATTGGTAACTCAAAACTTCCAAGACGCGAGTCAGATGTCAGTAGATGGGCACAGAATTCAACTGCATATGCGTCATCGATGCGTTGTCATGGAAACGGGCTTCCACGAGCCAGACTCTGCCATGGCAACATCGAGGTACCGCGTCATCGTGACGTCACACCTCTACAGCCTGTGGGTGGAAAGAGAGTGCAAGGTCAAAGGGCTTTCTGCCTGGAGTGCTCCTGCTTGGGGTCCCTGGATGTCTGTGTCTGTGTGCAGAAACTGCTGGGAATGTTCAACAGCTGCCGCCATTAGTCTTCGTAAGATACTCTTTTCTAGTGCTCTATTGATGCAGGTATGACAATTGATTTGTAAAGTAAATGTCATCAGTCCATGTAATATATGTGCAGAGTTATAAGGGAAAACGTGTGCTCTTCACACACAACCCTAACTATGGTATAATTTTTCCTATACTACAAGAACACGTTTGCTAATGAAATTGTTTCGACATTGAAAAAAAAGGCGATACAATGTGATTTTCTCAAGCAGCGCAGACAAGTTTTGATATAAATAATGGGGAAAAGATTGCCAGGTCATCTCAAGCAAAGACTGAATGTGACGGTTCAGTGTAAAATTCATAGCAAACCTTCTTTCCCGGTGGAGTTTGAGATGACCCCCTCCTGTTGTTGTTAAAAGGCGGGACATGCAACACGAAGACAGTTGACAGGAATTGTTGGAAGAAGGATTGTTCAGTTAGATATGAATTAATGAGATGCAGCGAATCATGATTCTATACCTTTTTGGTAATTGGCGAGGTGGTTGATAAGATGGTTGGATATAAATTCTTGTTTTAATGATATATACTTTAGGCAGGAATCAGAATGGGAAGTCTGCCATATGGTGCCGCAGTTAATGTATTTAACCTGTTCTGATTGGTCTTAACTAACACTTTGCTATCCCAGCATGCTTTGCGAGACTGAGCTGCACACGGATGCCAATCACCAATTGATTCCAGAAAACCCCTAGAGAGGTTGAAATCTGGCCCACAGCTCGCAAGCACTGCTCTGGCCTTGGCTGAACAAGAGTGCTCATGTTTCAATGCCCGCCTGCCAACCTCAAGCGAGTGAAGTTGGGAGATGACCCCCTTCACTTATACGCCATTCTGCCAGGAATGTTACTGGATGTCTACTTAGCGTTCATTGCGTGGACTTAACCACCGCTCATCTGCCTTCATCGTTGCTTCATCGCTTTCACCTTCGTCTGGAGACTTAACTTACTCCTCTACCTTCAGAGTCTGTTACATCTTGTCTCCAGGAGGTGCGAAGATTGCCTCCCTTGGATTATGTACTGTGAGGATGCTGGTTCTGTGTTTGTGAATTGTGTGGTTTTCGTCACTAGATTCTTGGACTCTGGACTATACGTCCAAATGGTATGGGCTGTCTGATCATTTGTTCTCACATTTTTGATTGACGTAATTTACAATTCAGCTTGATCTGCATTGTATATAGAGTTGTGACATCGAGTGCAAGCAATATTGTTATTCCCGCGGTTTTAGTCAGTTTCATTGGTCTAGAAGCTGTCTATTTCCTTCATTATAATTCAACATTAATTCCTTCCCCCACTCCTTGATATTTTTATATTGTGTTGTGTTGATACGGAGAGAATGACGTATGCATCACCTGACATGTGCAATAGCCCCTAGACGCAGTTAAATGATTTGTTGGAATCATGAGCTGGAGGTACTGATAATTATTTCAGTGCCTCAACATATGCCACCATGCCACTGAAACATGGCAACCTGTCTTCTCTCCCACTGCCAGCAGATGGCGCCACACTCCGACCTTTACAGAAGACGAGTTCATTGGGGGGAGTCGGTTGTTGTCCTGTGTTCAGTGTACATTGAAGGGGAGGTAACTCGTGGCTGCACCGTGGAGTGTGAAGATCCAGTCTTAACAAGTTGTCCCTAGCAGGGGACTGGTGCACACTGCAAAGTCACCTCGTAAATTGTGTGGCTGCCTTTTTCCTTCATTGGCATACAAATATATCTGCATGAGAATATAATAACAAACGTTACGGATTCTTGTGGCCTTAATTTTCTGATGTGATGAAAATCTTCGAGCTATCTCATTGCGTTTATGAGTCATTTCCCCCGGCTAAGGTCGAATTCAGGCGAAAGGCAGGGAGATAACTCCATCACAACAACAAAAATCCCCCATTGCAAAGGAAACCATCACATTCACGGCTTCATTACTTCCGTCAAGGAGGTTCAGATATGCCCTGGGTTCCTTAGTTATTCAGCTCAACAACTCACAAAGTTCAAAACGGATTCTGATAAAATTCAATGGAACGTTTGGATTCTATCCATGCAATTATTTCTGAAATTTTCGAGGCAATCTGTGATCTTGTTTTGGAATTAAAATCACAAATAGCACTTTTATCCCTCCAGGTTTACTGGAGGTCCTCACAGCTTTATGTGTGTGTGTGTGTGTGTGTGTGTGTGTGTGTGTGTGTGTGTGTCTGTGTATGTGTGTGTGTCTGTGTATGTGTGTGTGTGTGTGTGTGTGTGTGTGTGTGTGTGTGTGTGTGTGTGTGTGTGTGTTTGTGTTTGTGTTGTGTGTGTGTGTGTGTGTGTGTGTGTGTGTGTGTGTGTGTGTGTGTGTGTGTGTGCGTCTGTCAGTCTGTCAGTCCCGACTTAACGGCTGATATCTCAAGAACTACTGGACGGATTTTCTTGACATTTTGCACACTTACTGGAAGTTAGGTCCGATTGAATGTATCAACTTTTCAGAATCGAGGATTTAAAAAAAGTGACTTTTTGTACGTTTTAATGTTGCCACAACAGAGTCCGAATGCAAAATGTGTGACGTGCTCATTTGACATCGAATAAACGTGACGTAATTTCGAGGAGATTGACATTGGTGAAGGAGAAAGAAGGATTTTTTACGATGCGGGTCGTTTCGTACTCTGGTCGTTTCGTACGTAGTCGTTTCGTACCCTAACCCTAACCCTAATCCTACGGGTTAGAGTTAGAGTTAGGGTTAGGGTTAGGATTAGAGTTAGGGTTAGGGTTAGGGTTACAGTTAGAGTTAGGGTTAGGGTAGAAATGGTACGAATCGACTAAATGAGGTACACAACAACCAGAGTACGAAACGTCCAGGGTACGAAACGCCCTGTATTCGATTTTTTATCCCTCCAGGTTTACTGGAGGTCGTCCTCACAGCTTTATTGTTGTTTTTTATGCCAAAACCTGGAGGTTTAGCGCCAGCGGTTTTTATCACTCATTATGAAGTTGATGACGTCAAATCATTGATGAAGCCAGTTTTCCGCAAACAGATTTCTCTAACACACACTAAAATGAAGTGAACTATGAAAGTCATGAAAAATAAAATTGTGGCGTCCTTGGTAGAGGCTTGCCCTCTCATAGTGATGGCTAGTTTGCAAACGACACCATTACCTATATTGCGTTATATACATAAACGACACCATTATCTACACTGCATTACATACACAAACGACACCATTACCTACACTGCGTTACGTACACAAACGACACCATTACCTACACTGCGTTACATACACCATTACCTACACTGCGTTACATACACAAACGACACCATTATCTAAACTGCCTTACATACACAAACGACACCATTATCTACACTGCGTTACATACACAAACGACCCCATTACCTACACTGCGTTACATACACAAACGACATCATTACCTACACTGCCTTATGTACACAAACGTAAGCTTTACCTACACTTCATTACATACACCATTACCTACACTGCGTTACGTACACAAACGACACCATTACCATTGCCTAGTTACGTGACGCTTTCCAACTGTTTACATCTGTCTCCTTGTCCGTACTGTTGCCTAGTTACGTGACGCTTTCCAACTGTTTACATCTGTCTCCTTGTCCGTACTGTTGCCTAGTTACGTGACGCTTTCCAACTGTTTACATCCGTCTCCTTGTCCGTACTGTTGCCTAGTTACGTGACGCTTTCCAACTGTTTACATCCGTCTCCTTGTCCATTGCCTAGTTACGTGACGCTTTCCAACTGTTTACATCTGTCTCCTTGTCCGTACTGTTGCCTAGTTACGTGACGCTTTCCAACTGTTTACATCTGTCTCCTTGTCCGTACTGTTGCCTAGTTACGTGACGCTTTCCAACTGTTTACATCTGTCTCCTTGTCCGTACTGTTGCCTAGTTACGTGACGCTTTCCAACTGTTTACATCTGTCTCCTTGTCCGTACTGTTGCCTAGTTACGTGACGCTTTCCAACTGTTTACATCTGTCTCCTTGTCCGTACTGTTGCCTAGTTACGTGACGCTTTCCAACTGTTTACATCTGTCTCCTTGTCCGTACTGTTGCCTAGTTACGTGACGCTTTCCAACTGTTTACATCTGTCTCCTTGTCCGTACTGTTGCCTAGTTACGGTGACGTAGCTAGCAAGTGGCAGACCACTGATGCGTTATGTGCCAGCGTTCCCACATATTGGAAGGCGACTGGCCGGTTCTTGTTCATTCGCGATTATTCTAGAAAGATTGTAAAATCAAATTGGGTTGATGTGGAGAGCGAGAACATGCACACACACACACATGCATGTGCACACACACACACATGCACACACACAAACACATGCATGCACACACACACACACATAGACATGCGCGCACACACACACACATGTGCGCACACACACACGGGCACACACACACACATGCATGCACACGCACACACACACATACACACGCACACACACATGCGCGAGCACATACACGCGCACACAACGCATGCACACACGCATGTGCACACACACACACACACATGCACGAGCACACACTCACGCATGCACGCACACACACACAAACAAAAGATGAGAGCTTAATACACAGTGTATCCAACAAGCTTCTCACACAGTCATTAGTAGCACAAAAACAGACGAATGGAATATGCAAACACCTTCTTCCTTTATTCACAACACAACAATATAATACATGAGATGGACGGAACAGTTCATATTGAGATAGTCATGTCCATATCTAGCTTCTGCACTGTTGCAGCAATGTTTTGCATCACTTTAAGAAAATATGTGGAATTTCACTCAGGACGTATGAGGGTCGACTTGGCGAAGAGAAATAAAAAGCACTGAAAAGGAATATATCTGTTTCTCTTATCCATTAGCCTCATGGTGCACAGAGAAAAACTCTACAAAACACACCTGACAAACGTTCTCATTTCCACTTCATAATATCACCTTGTTTGTCTCGATGTCCGGCCTGCTCTCTGAACGATACAAACCCCAGAAAGGATGATTCAAGCAAGGTAACATACAGAGTTTTTCAGATTTTTCATTAAGATTTCCAGGTAAGAAATGTGCTAAATGAACTCAAACTTTTTTCTTTGTTTTTAAGAAAGAAGATCCCAGACACGATATGTTTGTGGCAATATAATGCAACCAAAATCTTGACTCAATAATGAGGTTAATTGCAATGAAAGAAATACTCAGACAGAATCAACTAGATCTGATGAAACGAATTCATAACAGGCTCAGCTGTGGACATAAATATTGAGCATAAAATCTCTTGGTTAGAGAGTAGACAATGACACTTTTGCTTTTCACATCCAATCAGAGACTCTACTTTCTTGTGAAAGAAATCATGAAAAGGAAATGTGCACGCTATGATCATCACACCAACAACATCAGTGCAATGAATGACCATATGTAGGATGAGATATCACAGACGACGACAATGGATCTCTAACAGTCACTTCAACTGATTCCATTAAAATAAAAACATTCTTCTTGTAACACAATTTTCGGCGGGAGGGGGTGGGGGGTGGGGTGGGGTGGGGGTGGGTGGGGTGGTGGGGTGGTGGTGGTGGGAAACCGGGTGGGGGGGAACCCGCTCAAAATCCCAATAAGATAAAACAGAAATCTTTAATCTAATGGAACAACCTAGACTTTTCATCCAAGTAGCACTCCATGTATCTTCAATCTCAGTTCATAAGCTGTCAGAGTAATAAATGACTTCCCCCCCCCCCCTCCCCCATCTACAAGGCAGGAGCTGATCTTTCCATCTCCTTCCCTGACACAGCCGTGCACTGTGTCTGTCTAGGAGAGGTGCCTCCATCCCATTCACTACAGCACAGCAAGTTACCAATACCAGCTGGGTGCTGCCCTCACAAGCCC
>JAWQFJ010027226.1:0-5000 GCA_034096865.1 Theodoxus fluviatilis
CCCCCCCCAAACAAACCCCCCAAAAAAAAGGCCATCATCCATGCGGGCAGTCAAGGATCTCTCTCTGTCCTTTCCTTTTCTTTCCCCTTTTTTTTTTTTCACGTTGTTGTTGTTGAGAGAGATCAAGTAACTGCCGCATTTCTCGATCGCTGAGATGCTGCCCTGCCTCTCATTGTAGACATGTACACGTAACTGCCCGCATGGATGCTGGCCTTGCCTCTCATTGTAGACATGTACACGTAACTGCCCGCATGGATGCTGGCCTTGCCTCTCATTGTAGACATGTACACGTAACTGCCCGCATGGATGCTGGCCTTGCCTCTCATTGTAGACATGTACACGTAACTGCCCGCATGGATGCTGGCCTTGCCTCTCATTGTAGACATGTACACGTAACTGCCCGCATGGATGCTGGCCTTGCCTCTCATTGTAGACATGTACACGTAACTGCCCGCATGGATGCTGGCCTTGCCTCTCATTGTAGACATGTACACGTAACTGCCCGCATGGATGCTGGCCTTGCCTCTCATTGTAGACATGTACACGTAACTGCCCGCATGGATGCTGGCCTTGCCTCTCATTGTAGACATGTACACGTAACTGCCCGCATGGATGCTGGCCTTGCCTCTCATTGTAGACATGTACACGTAACTGCCCGCATGGATGCTGGCCTTGCCTCTCATTGTAGACATGTACACGTAACTGCCCGCATGGATGCTGGCCTTGCCTCTCATTGTAGACATGTACACGTAACTGCCCGCATGGATGCTGGCCTTGCCTCTCATTGTAGACATGTACACGTAACTGCCCGCATGGATGCTGGCCTTGCCTCTCATTGTAGACATGTACACGTAACTGCCCGCATGGATGCTGGCCTTGCCTCTCATTGTAGACATGTACACGTAACTGCCCGCATGGATGCTGGCCTTGCCTCTCATTGTAGACATGTACACGTAACTGCCCGCATGGATGCTGGCCTTGCCTCTCATTGTAGACATGTACACGTAACTGCCCGCATGGATGCTGGCCTTGCCTCTCATTGTAGACATGTACACGTAACTGCCCGCATGGATGCTGGCCTTGCCTCTCATTGTAGACATGTACACGTAACTGCCCGCATGGATGCTGGCCTTGCCTCTCATTGTAGACATGTACACGTAACTGCCCGCATGGATGCTGGCCTTGCCTCTCATTGTAGACATGTACACGTAACTGCCCGCATGGATGCTGGCCTTGCCTCTCATTGTAGACATGTACACGTAACTGCCCGCATGGAGGCTGGCCTTGCCTCTCATTGTAGACATGTACACGTAACTGCCCGCATGGATGCTGGCCTTGCCTCTTATTGTAGACATGTACACGTAACTGCCCGCATGGATGCTGGCCTTGCCTCTCATTGTAGACATGTACACGTAACTGCCCGCATGGATGCTGGCCTTGCCTCTCATTGTAGACATGTACACGTAACTGCCCGCATGGATGCTGGCCTTGCCTCTCATATGTACACGTAACTGCCCGCATGGATGCTGGCCTTGCCTCTCATTGTAGACATGTACACGTAACTGCCCGCATGGATGCTGGCCTTGCCTCTCATTGTAGACATGTACACGTAACTGCCCGCATGGATGCTGGCCTTGCCTCTCATTGTAGACATGTACACGTAACTGCCCGCATGGATGCTGGCCTTGCCTCTCATTGCGTTTTCGCGGGCTTCGTTCCAGGCAAGACGGCACATTCTATTTTTCCGGTTGGTATTTGGTGGATGTATGTGTGTGTGTGTGTGTGTGTGTGTGTGTGTGTGTGTGTGTGGGGGGGGGTTATGCACAAAGCATTTTCCTTTAAATGGATGTGCATTCTATATAACATATAAGCCCTGTAGTAATCTTCGATGAATTCTTCTATTTGGTTTTTCTCTGGATAAATAGCACCTCCGTTATTCACCGTTATTCACACACACAGAAAACGTCTGGAAAGATATTCAATAGATACAAATGAAAATCAAAGAATTAGCTATGCTACAGGCAGAAATGATGACCGAGAGTTTTGCATAACCACATGACAAAATGTAAACACTGTTTATAACATATTCTTTTAAAAGCAAAAATTTGCATTCCACTATATTGTCTTAATACACAAACAAACGCTCAAACACATGTACAGAGACATACACACACAGATACACACACATAATATACACACACACACATATGCATGCACGCATTCACGCACACACACACACATACACACAAATAACACACGCACACAAAAACACACACACACTAACACACATTTGTATACAAGAACACACATACGAAAAACAAATACATTTACACACATACATACAAAAACACACACATATCCACACAGACGCATGCAATAACACATACGTGCCCACACACAATCATGCAAAAACACACACATTCATACACACATGCATACACACACACACACACACACACACACACACTTATGCAAAAGCACACACATGCCCATAAACACACACACACACACAAACACACATTTGTATACAAGAACACACATAAACACACACACACACAAACACACATTTGTATACAAGAACACACATACGAAAAACAAATACATTTACACACATACATACAAAAACACACACATATCCACACAGACGCATGCAATAACACATACGTGCCCACACACAATCATGCAAAAACACACACATTCATACACACATGCATACGCACACACACACACACACACACACACACACACACACACTTATGCAAAAGCACACACATGCCCATACACTCGCATGCAATAACACATACATGCCCACACACGAGCTTACAAAAGCGCGCGCACATACACACACACACACACACACATACACACGCACACAAAAGCACACACACACACACACACACACGAATACAAAAGCACTCAAACACACACGCGCATACAAAAACACACACACACATACACACACGCATACAAAAGCACACAAACTCGCACACACACATACACACGCGCGCATACAAAAGCACACGAACACACACACATATATATACACACACACGCATACAAAAGCACACAAACACACACATGCGCACACTCTCACACGTGCAAACACATACACACATAAACACATACACACACATACACACAGACACACACACACACTCACACACACACACACACACACACTCACACACACACACACACACACACGTACGCACACATGCACACACATACACACAGACACACACACACACACACACACACACACACACACACACACACACACACACACACACACACACACACACACACACACACACACACACACACACACACACACACACACACACACACACACACACACACACACACACACACACACACACACACACACACACACACGTACGCACACACAAGACACCATTCATTTGTGGAGCCAGACAAGCATTATATTTAAATCTCCGAGGAATCACTGTTTGTTTGCACAGTGTGCAATGCTTGTTAAACACGTAGACTTTGTGTTTGCGAATCATGTCGACAAAATGTCAAGAATCCCTCATGTACCGTTCAAAACGTAGGCTGAAGAGTCATTCCACAACTACTTTAGCAACGTGCATTTTAATGGAATAGTTGAGAGGTGCAACGTAAACAGACACTACGAGCTGAACCGCTCGCTCTCCTGTTGTACATCTCACTAGATAA
The DNA here is from genome assembly GCA_034096865.1 of Theodoxus fluviatilis. Taxonomy (NCBI): domain Eukaryota; kingdom Metazoa; phylum Mollusca; class Gastropoda; order Cycloneritida; family Neritidae; genus Theodoxus; species Theodoxus fluviatilis. The sequence goes on from JAWQFJ010027226.1 coordinate 3,697, forward strand.
ACTTCAGCCTTTACGCTGACGCTCTCAAAGCATCATCCAGCTATCTAGATCCATCTACCTAAATTGGATTGCATAACTGTCGTTATCTCTCTTTCGACATTACCCCTAGATCATATATTTTGATATTTTTTGCAGCTACCTCAAGTACCTCACATTAGAAAAGGGAAAAAAATCATGTGATGTTGCTATGCTCCGAAAGGCCACGGCCGCGCAGAACCGTACAGAAATATGGGAGGTGGGAGATGCTATTCGCGACTTCCAAAATATTATTTTGAGTCCAGGCTCCGCAGCGCGGGGCAGGCAATCGATACATCACGCATCGCGCAGTCAAGGAAGGCAACTGGGCAGTCAAGACGCATCGGTGAGAAACATGAGACTGACAATGGCCAACTGCTCTGGCGCTACAGCATGCAGAAGGCAGGATGACCTTTCTAGGTCAGGCTGGTCAATGGAACAAGAAGCAACACAAGTCAGAAGTAGTACAAGTTATGCAGGCAGCGACGCAAAAAAGGGCGAAAAGTAACTCCCCCCTCCAAGCTCAAGTGAAGAACTTTTGTGGAGAGAAAAAAAAACACTCAACATAATGTTTACCTATCTCTCCATTGCTCATTTTACTAAATATTATTCTGTGTCAGTGGCAGGAATGACATACAGACTTTTCGAAGAGGACCTCTGTGAAGACCCCATCTCAGGTCCTTACCCCGCCAGGAGTCTGCTTCATGAATGCAAGGTCTGCTATTTCGGATGGGTCTGCCACGCAAGTGTTGGGCTTCGTCGGTCCGCCCGCGTTCCAGAGTTTGGTTCTTTTGAACGCCTCCCATTGAGGAAGAGCCCACTTGATACGTCTAATTGCCCGCCAGAGGTGATAAAAGTATGCTACACGATGAACGAGGAGAGCTGGAGGGGGCTATTCAATGAAGACATTGAGTGTCATGAACGGGCCCATGTGTACACAGAGAGCTGGTCAATATATCTGTTTGATTTGCTCATATGCACCGCCAAGACTTCTCCGACGAGGGACGAGGGACGTCGGCAAAGGGAAGGCTGGAGAACGTCGCAAACACACAGACGGCCTGGGCATTAGACAAGGGACGGACGCGGCGGGGAGGAGGACCCCCCCGGCCTCGCCGGCCGCGGGCATGCATGCCCCCCCCCGGCGTGGCCCCCCCCCTCCTCCTCCCCGCCCCCTCTCTCGCCGTGACTGTCATGCCAGGACGTCTGTGTGTTTGCGAGTTCTCCAGCCTTCCCTTTGCCGACGTCCCTCGTCCCTCGTCGGAGAAGTCTTGGCGGTGCATATGAGCAAA
>JAWQFJ010027226.1:20000-27500 GCA_034096865.1 Theodoxus fluviatilis
GTCAAAATTATTCTGTCATTTTTGTATGAATAAATCACTGTGAATTCACTGAGAATTAACTAACCAAGATACCTTGCCAGTCAGATGGGGTGCTTGCTCGCTTGTATGGTCCGCCGGCCTGGCCGCCTATCCACACCCCTCTCCTCGGACGAGTCCTCTAGTGTGGTCCGTTTCTGGAAGCCTTTGCGAAAAAGTGAGATTTCCCCCCGACCGCTTTCAAGATTTATGTATTATACGACTTCCTCAACTTAGCGACTTGTCTCTGCATGTGCCGTTAATATTGGATAATAAGATCCCATCAAGTGGAAGTCTTCGTCTGAATGTTTATGTCAAAACATGAAGAGTTTCAACACATTTAGAGGCAATGAACACCCGAACTCTACCCCCCACCCCCAGCAATGTCCCTAATGAATGTTTTTTTGGTGTAAAATAAATATTTTGCTTTTGTATGATTTCAAGCACATGTATATAGATGTAGAGCTAGGCTTAAACAACCATGTTAAATATTTTTCTGCAGTGCGGCAGTGGCACTTAACAAAAAAGTGATTCCATAGATTTTTATCTGCCACTTTCATCACGACTATCACGGAAGGTTATCTTTCCTCATCATTGTCGGCTTCCGTTACTACTGACAGGCCCACCTCCATTCCAGAACTTTCTATCTTTTATAATCTAAGTTAATCTGATTTCTCAAGCGACTCTCAGTTAATTCACACCACCACCTCCACCCCCACGCTCGCACACACGCACACACACACGCGCACGCACGCACACATACAAACACAAACACACACACACACATTCACACACACACACACACACACACACACACACACACACACACACACACACAGAGTCCATTTTCTATCACTACTATGATATTTCCGTCTCTGTGATTCACTGTACAAGATCTGAAAAAGGCGCCTCAAATAAGCGAATGCATATTTTGGTGGCATGAAAAAACCCTGCACTGGGTCAAAGTTTTCATTTATACTTTTTTTATCCCTCCAGGTTTACTGGAGGTCCTACAGACTTTATCTGTCTGTGTGTCTGTCTGTCCCGACTCCACGGCTTATATCTCAAAAACTACTGGACGGATTTCCTTGAGATTTTGCACACTAACTGGAAGTTAGGTCCGATTGAATGTATCAAATTTTCAGAATCGAGGCTTGAAGAAAAAGTGGTTTTTTAAGGTCGTACACTCCAGAGTGCCTCCCCAAATACGCGATTCATGGAATGGCGAAATGCGTGACGTGATCAAAACTGACAGAACAATGCCAGCCACCGGGAGAGGAGCCGCGGCTCGAGATAAGGGAAGGGAGTACAGGAGGGGGGGGGGGGGGAGGAGAGAGAGAGAGAGAGAGAGAGAGAGAGAGAGAGAGAGAGAGAGAGAGAGAGAGCTCTTCTCGAGAGGTTGCGGGTTCGAACCCGATCTTTTTATAATTTATTTTTTAATATGCCAAAACCTGGAGGTTCAGCGCCAGCGGTTTTTATCTTATCGAATGTTACACTTCTTCTAGAGCTCAGAACATTCTGCTTCATGCTAGTATCGTGTGTAGAACCAAAGTTATGGCATGTTGCAGTCACAGTACTACAAAACACAAAACGAGAAAATGGAGGTAAAATATTGTATTCATTTCGAGTCAACGCCAGGAGACACTTGTGCTTCGAAAAATAGCAACAAAAGAACAGAAAAAAGTGTAACGTACAAATACAACATTTTACTTTGAGGTATTACATATGACATATTACAACACTTAAACATGTGAAAATATCAATTTTGACCAAGTAGATTCTACTTGCCTATATCTGGTCTGTATCTCAAATTTACATACGGGGACTTGCGTCGGTTTTTCTCATGCTACCACACACATATGCGTGTATGTTTGTGTGTGTGTGTGTGTGTGTGTGTGTGTGTGTTTTGTGTGTGTGTGCGTGTGTGTATGTGTGTGTGTGTGTGCGAGCGTGCGTGTGTGTGTGTGTGTGTGTGTGTGTGTGTGTGTATTTGTGTGTGCCTGTGCATGCGAGCGTCGCGTGTGTAAAAGTACAGATACTTTTTTAATGTTAGGAAGCAGACAGATGTTTTACATACTTTACTCATAACTTGATATATTTGTTTTGTTGGCTCATCACAATTCCATGCAGGTACCACTGCTTTAAAATCATCCAAAGTGGAAGCAAGTGATTTTCCTTCACACGGCTGGGCCAACGTGGGAAATCGCATGTCAAAGCAGAGCGATGGAGGCAATTGAGTTCCCGTGGCAAGGGATGCGGGTCAGAGATATTCGCTGGGTCCGCAGTCAGCGCTCCAGGGAAGGGTGTTTGTCCAGATCGCTCCCCTCTCTTTGCTCTGTCTGTCCCAGTGGTGGCCGAGTCGCTCCCATCCGCTGCACGCATGGGGACTTTTCACAGCCATTTGTCACGTACAAAGCGTGCTGATACCAGACCAACAGATTTCCCGGCACCACGGTGCTGAAAATCACACTTCGCCTTTCACCCGCCGCCATCAAGTAATCATCTCCTCTCAACTCGGGGGCCTTCGGTGTTCCGAGCGACAGGACCACACCCGAGACAAGGGCTGCGCATGGTCGCTCGAATCTTTTCCACCCTTTTTCTCGGAGAGATCGTCCCAATGAGCACGATGGCCAATCATTTTTTACCAAACGACTTCTCTCGCTTGGAGAGTGCACCTTACCGTCTACGCCATACTTAGAGGCGCTGGTAATTCTCTGTCTGCCTAATGGTACTCAGCCGCCCGGAAAATTTCATTACGTATTGAATTTTTGGCGATAGGGGATAGTCTGGCGCCAGGAAAGTTTCTGCCAGTCCCGGATCAGAGTTCAGGCCTTTTCACAGCGCTTTTGGTCACAGGGAGTTCTCGCCTGAAGTTGTGGGTGGCCCAGATCGGTCGATGGGGGTCCATTCGGTCCACATTTGCGCATCGCTGATCTGAGGATTATAAGTTGCGCAAGCCTTAAGCGTGCAGCTTGTAATCAAGCTCTTTTCCCCAGGCGTGTTTCTTGTCGAAGCCGTTCTTCGTAAAGAGATGAAACTGTCCCTTTGTCCAGGTCACCGGATTGAATCTGAGGGACAAAGATCGCCTCTTCGCGTAATCTCCGTACTTCTTTCAACCGTCTGCACCTCCTAATCGTCAGCGACTGTGGCTTTGAATTGCAACTTCTTGAGACGCACTTGCACATTCTAGTAAACTAGAGATTTCTCCTACCGGCGAAGTATCTCTAGCACCGTTGACATCACGTGATGGAAGGTTTTCGGCCAATTTATGCAAACGGAGGTCACATGAGAGGCTTGTGGGATAGCCGATGTGCTCCCTGACATACGCCGTTAAAATAGTTCTAAGACTATTTCGCACAAAACTCTTAACTTACTCTTGTTGAGACAACAAACAAGCCTTTATTTGATACAATAAAATGTTTGTGTTGAAATGGAAACAAGCTTTGACATCTGAATGATTTCTGTAAATAGTGGAGAGAGAAATAGTATCAGAACGAACTATTTTTGGCGCAAGGCTGTAATGCGAAAGGTTAAGCCTATTGCGCATTCATTGCGAACTGTGCCAGAGTCACTACTGACTCGGGTTTACAGAATGGCACTTGCATACACTTGGACGTCCCGGTTGATGAACCTAGGCTACGCTCTATGTGACGTCTGATTGAACAGCTCTTCGGTAACATTTGCACGATGAAGTCTGCAGGGAACAGGAAGCAGGTTACTACCTTCATTTGTACTTCCTACCCATTCTCTTGACCACATCGCCTGTTGAGAAATCTGAGTCCGTCATGCAGCGCCCACGATGGGTAAACAAGCAGTCCTTCCTGCAGAGGCCAAGCGACCTGGAGCCGGTCAGGGCGAGACAAATAAAGCAGTCAGGTTCCATCGGAGTCCCTGGGCAAGGATATCCTAACCTTCAACGGCTGCAAAGCCTTCTGATCACGAATTAGCTTCCTCGCCAGTCAGTCATAATTTCCACTCTTCTCAAAGCAAACTTCCTTGAATGGTCTCACGCTTGGACTGCGCATCCGATCATTTCAATACCAAAACTGGACTCCAGTCGGAGCAAATCCTTTATTTGTTGGGGAGGTTAAGATTCACATGGAAGAAAGTCAGCAACTTTGACCTCGTATGAGCATAGAGTGGACGTTGATCCTCAAGCTCAATGCCTCCGTCAAAGCTCACCATTCTTTTAACTGTGGTTGTACCTGTAGAGATCGTTTATTCACCCACTTTTCTTCGCTACGTGAGCGGTAAACTTCCACATCCAAACTTGCGGGCAATTCGGGTTCTGAATCTTAGCGACATCGAGCCTTCACGGACACCATAAGTGATCTTGGTGACTAATTAACAAATGTATTTTACCGTTACTCATGTCTCATGTTCTTCAGAGGACGTTTGTAGCAGATTTTCAAAGGAAAACAATCCCAACAAACCAACGGAGCAAACATTGAACTGACTGAATACAACGTACAGTCTGTAACTGGATGGGAACTTGGTTAGAGTATTCTTCCTTCAAGAGGTTCATCTCGGGAAGTTTTCATGAAACTGTAATGGTGTCTGTACACTTCTATCATTTCTATGGCTTCCCTTGCGCGAAATTCAGGCTGTCCGTACTTCACGGCCTTTGCTTTTGCTGCAGTGACGGTGAGGAGTTTTTACAAGCGTCCCTTTCGAGGCTTTTCTTCGCAGTGGCCAACAAAGAAAGTTTGTTCACATCAGCATGTGTAAATTGCCTCAAGTAACTAACAAAGTACCAGAAGAAACTGTTGTTATGAGAGGCAATGCTAAACATCCCTAAACACCAGGGAGTATGTCTCATTCCCTAAAACTTCAGGAAATGTATACCTTTGCCGTTACGACATGATGTGATACAGTATTCAGAAAGTATGCATCGTCGGTCTTGTAGGTTGATATGTGATGAAGTAGATGGGGATTCATGCTTGAAGGCATTTCCTTGTATTTTAGTACATTCTACAAGACAGTCCTCAGCTTTGTTTTCCGTCGTTGAGAGACAGAGAACACACACACTAAATGCCAAATCCTAATTATTCAGTATCTTTGTAAAACAATTGTGATCTTAAAAAAACATGCAGAGATGGCGAGCTTGAACCTGTAGTGTTTTTTAAAGGAAGATTTCCTCCACATTTGAAAAAGCACTGAAATGCAGAAGGCGAACAAAATTATTTCCAAATCGAAGCGTCGACGGTGAAGCATTTTACCATTACATGGACTAGCATGCCTTACATCTCCCTTAAAACGGTAGAAGGGTCAGTATAAAAGTGTGTGAAAAGCAAGCGAATTTCATGGATGGAAACTTTATGATCAAGCAAACATTGGGTTGTCCATATACTTAGGTGGATCAATTGCGAAGGTGTTGATAATTTCTGGGAAAAGACGCAAAAACAACAACCAAAAATATCGATGCGATGGATAAGACCATAGCTTTTCTCCTTGTCTGTCACTTTTCTCCTTACTATATTGTGCATCTGAAGTGAATGGTAAGCTACTTACCAAAGCACCCGTACAGTCGGTGGCGCAGTTTAAGTTGAAAGATTACTTTAATACCATTTCCAAATTTCCAAAACCACATGTGATACCGATTTATTTATACCTACTAAAGTCTTTCTGACGTACTTAGGTGAAAACCATAGCCGGTGTTTCAGCTGTAACTGAAGCTAAATTTGCATATGCAATTATTTTCGAAGGCCAGTTAGAAAACACGTACTTAAGCAACAATTTCGTCACTGAGCTGGAGCGTAAGTCATGGACAATACTACAGGAGGACTGAGTTGAAGAGTTTAATTCAAACGTGGACCTAGACTTGCGTAAAGCAGTTTCACACCACAATGTTTACACAACAATCGTAAAAATTATGGGACGAACACACTATGAAACGAGGAAGACAAGAGATATCGAGAACATTCCTAGAACCTCTAGTCATGCGAGAACCTCCGAGGTCTTCAAAATTCATTTCAAGAAGTGCTATGATAACGCCAAAAACCATTTGCGGGACCGCTTTAAGCTTGGAAATATTCTATTGGAGTTTTACGCTCCCGTTAAGACAAAGCCAACTGATATCGCGCGCTGAACCTTGAAGGCAATTTTAACCGTCTGCTTCGTTGTAGGTCCCTTCAAAATACGCATCCCTATACAGTGGAACAGCACGTGCACTCATCGGCACATACACTTCAACGCACGCACACACGCACACAAACACACACACACACACGCACGCACGAACGCGTGCACACACACACACACGCACACACACACACACACGCACACACACACGCACACACACACACACACACACGAACGCACGCACGCGCGCACACACACACACACACACACACGCACGCACGAATACACAAACACACACACACACACACACGAACGCACGCACGCGCGCACGCACACACACACACACGCACGTAACTAAGAGCTTTCTGGCGTGCACACTCACAGACACACATTATTTAAAGAACGACGCAAACATTATTCAACATACATAGCTCGACAATCTACATTTGTGAAAGAATTGCACCGAATTTTGGTCGCTTTCACGCACCCCAGTTGTCATGTTCGAAAGTTGGTTGTTGTGAAGAGCTGTCCCGAAAAATTCCATTTATACTCTCTCTGTTTTTTTACACGTTAGGCACATACTTCAACCGTTTTTTCGCTCTCATGCCATCAAACAATCCTGACGCAGGTGAAGATTTGTCTGTCTTTTTTTTTGCAAGAAGGAAACATTAGATAACTTCCACTGTTGTAAAAGAACAACAGTTTCGTTTTTAAACATTCACTCCGACAGTTTTTGGTTCATTCTTGACCTGACTGGTTTCAGCCAACGTGGCAATGCCTTTTGAAGAACAGTCTTGGAGTCGCTATAATCTTCTCGAATTCCTCTGCTCCTGCAGAGGTTCTTTCCGACATGGACTGCGCCAGACAACCATGTTATTTGCGTCTACGGGTTCCGAGGCGAAGCCCATTTCCCGCCCAAATGGCCTGTCACCCGTATAATCCGCGGGAAAATCTCCGAACAGGGCAGATGTCGAGATTCATCATTCCGCCTCACCACCGCCAGTACCCCGACCTCCAACTAAACGTCCATATGCAATATCCATAAAAAAAATTTCCGCGCAGCTGACGGATAGACAGCGCCGCTCGCCAGAGCCGTTCTGAAGGACATGGCAAGAGGAGACGAGACAAGTCTGTTTTCTTCCTGTCTGCTGTTTTCAAGGAGGGCTCCAGACCAGATGAAAAGCCGTTCGAAGTAAATCTCTTCTGGTCTGGATTTCTCAGCTGCTGGATATTTTAGGGGTATTGGTGCAGAGAAGTGCAGTAAAACATTTGGAAAGGTTTGGGTTTAATACCGTTACAGGGCACCCTCGCCTGTGTGTCAAACCTCTCTGCCCTTTTCCCGCTGATCATTGGGCACTGAAGCAGAGAGGTGCCGTAACACGTCTGGAAAGGTATAGGTTTTAT
>JAWQFJ010027226.1:30000-32500 GCA_034096865.1 Theodoxus fluviatilis
TAGTGGCAAACTACCTATTCAAGTGAGCTCAGCCTCTCAGACGGCCAACAAATCTCTCACTTAGTCGAGCTGGACATCAACTCAATGTACTTTCACAGACACCCATTACCACCCAACTTTCTTCATTTTCATGGCATCAGCGGTGTCCCTTTTCACCCAAGCCGGGAGCTCCTTGGCAGTCTTCTCCTTTCGCACTGATGACCCTTACATTCAGGCTTGCATGGGCTGTCGTTGAGAAGGTAGAGCCACCTTAGGCTCTCTTCACGGGGAGCTGCCTGGAACGTGGGGGTGGGGTGGGGGACGGGGAGATGGAGGAGGAGACTTTGGTTGGCGTCGGGGCCAAGACTGCCAGGCAGACAGGGGGCTGGGGACAGGTCGGCGCGGACTCAGTGAGGCGTGGAGGGGACGGGTCTGCCCATCAAGTCGTCTGCCCCTGGGCGGGCGGGCGGGCGGCACGAGGCCAAACCGCCATAGAGAGGAACACGACAACGCCGCCCAGTTAAAAGTCTATGCATCAGGAAAGCTTTTTGCCCGTCAGCGCCACTTGTTCCAGGAATCGATGGGAGGAACTTTCCTTCGGCTTAGTTCTTGAAGGGTTCCTCCCTCTATTGAACCCCCCCCCCCTCCCTCACTCTACTTCCTCCTCCTTCACTACCCCCTCTCTCTTCCGTCCTCTTCACCTTCCCAATCACCCCCCCCCCCCCCCCCTCCGTCTTTAAGCTTTCTTCCCAACCGTTCACTTCTACCCCCCTTTCTTTCCCTGCTTCTCTCTCTGTCTGTCTGACGTTTCTGGCACTGGCGTCCCGGGATTCCACTGTGATGGTTTGATGGCCAGTTCTGGATGATGTGACGCGCGGTATTTTCTCGTGGCTGAAATCCCGGCTTTGCTGTGAGTTGCGATTATTTTTTACGGGACAGAAAGGGGCTTAGCATGGCCCTCAAAGCAAGAAAGCTTAAGTCAAGAGTGCGGAGAGGAATACAAAAAAGAGGATAAAGCAAGAGATTTCTGTAGACTCGTTTGAGCGGTGGAGTTGAAAGATTTGTGCAATTATTTAGAAAGCGTCTCTAACAGCACAAGATTACTGGTTGAAATTTCGACGTAGATTTTTTTTATTTACCCTTTTTGTTACAGCAAATAACGGTTGAAACATCTTTTTGTCATATCGAAATTTTTATGCGTAAAATTCGACTGATTGTTAGATACGAAAAGTGTTGCATCATTGTATTTCTTCATTTTCTTGTCCACATACCTTTTTTCAATTTCTGTTCTCATCGTTTTGATAGCATAACATCCTGTCTGTCTTTTGAATCAGGGCCACTTCAAACAAATCAACATTGTACAGTGCACTTCAAACAAATCAACATTGTACAGTGCACTTCAAACAAATCAACATTGTACAGTGCACTTCAAACAAATCAACATTGTACAGTGCACTTCAAAATAGTTCTTGCAGGCAACGTGCACATAACTTACTTTGCTTTAAGTTTACTCGGTCGACACTGGTAAGTCTTGGGCGATGGTCCCATACAAACATCGATGACTGTCTTTGCTGCTCATCAAAGTATCTTTGAGAGCTGCATCCGATCAATGCAGATGTCATGGCGTTGTGGCCAATGCATCAAACCTTGGTTGCCCGTCCAGGCTCACTGACAAGTGAAGACATTTTCATCATCCTTCTTGCTTACGTGAATTTGCTCTGTCTTTCTTCCTCTGCCAATAGAAAGAAGTGTGTTGAGGCAGCTTGACTGATAACTGCGTTTGACGCACCTTTGTATTATTTGAATCATTGATTCATGGCAAGCCTGTGTGTGTGGTCTGTTCCATTTTCTCACGGCGCCGCTTCTGTGAATGAAAGAAATGAATCTTGTGTACCGTCAAATTCGTCTTCTGCACGATCAGCTCATCTCTTGTTACATCACAATTCCGTCATATTTCTCTCAGACACGATCAATCTATATTTTATTATATCACGATGCATTGTAATTGAATGTCTTCATCGTGATTCACACGCAAACAAATAGGTTCATCTGTCATGACTTAATATGAAAAATATAGCAACATAAAACGCTTTTTGCACGAGAACGCTTAAGCTTTCCACAGTGGATACTTGGTGAAATCCAGTGCGCTTTTTGAATTATTGGACTCAATGATTATTTTTCCTCCGGACAATAAATTTACCCACCCCGTAATGTCCATGAGATTTGCAAAGTGTCTACAAAATCAAGAATGGGGTGAAGCAGGGGTTGGAGTGGGTTTGGTGAGGGGGAATGGGCGGGGGGGGGAGGGGAGGGGGAAATCTTGGAACCAGTACAACTCTGCCGAGTGTAGTCAAGTGTTATCATCGAACAGATTTCATATTTGAATTTCGCCCAGATGAAAGGTCAAGCGAGGAGCCGGTCCCCATGCAAAGGTCCCAATCGTTGGCAAAGCTATTATTGAGATCGATGAATTGGATGTAATGGGAGATTCGCCATCGACGAGAAATATTTGAACAGGTTG
>JAWQFJ010027226.1:40000-85000 GCA_034096865.1 Theodoxus fluviatilis
CTTGTGATAGTGATGGTGGTGGTGGTGGGATTGTGGTGGTGGTGGTGGTTGTGGTTGTAGTGATGGTAGTGGCGGGTGCGGCAGAGGTGGTGTTGGTGCTGTCGGCGGTAGCGGTGGTGATAGTGGTAGTGGTAGTGTCGGTGGTGGTAAAGGTTGCGGTAGTGGTGGTGGTGGTGGCGGCCTTGGTGGTGATAATGGTAGTGGTAGTGGTAGTGGTAGTGGTGGTGGTGGTGGTAGTGGCGGTGGTGGTGGTAGTGGTGATGGTAGTGGTGGTGGTTATGGTGGTCATGGTGGTAATGGTGATAGTGATTGTGGTGGTGGTGGTGATGGTGATGGTAGTGGTGGTGGTGGTTATGGTGGTCATGGTGGTAATGGTGATAGTGATTGTGGTGGTGTTGGTGGTGGTGATGGTAGCGGTGATGGTGGTGATGGTAGCGATGATGATGGTGATGGTGCTGCTACTGCTGCTGCTTCTGCTGCTGATGTCGATTATGACGATGACCCTTGAGAGAGTGCATCATGTACATGAAATTATAGTGGGAGCACAATGAAGACAAAGGGACTGGAGACAAAACAGAAATTGCATAGTACAGTCCACATCATAACCACCTTGATAATGCACCCGGCAAGATAAAGAATTCTAAGGTAAACCTTTCTTAGATAAATGGCATCAGGAAAATATTACCGCGCCACACTGAAGCTACACTTTCATTTCATTTGTGCAACTAATCTGCGAAGAACAATTTAAACAAATGCAACTATTTGTTTTGTTTTTATCTGCTGTATGGATAACTTAATTATGAGAGTTGTATTCGCGTGAGCAACGTCGGGGATAGTTGCAAACAGACGTGTGCGCAGACAAATATGTCCAAATGCTCCCTGAACCTTCGTAACTGCATTTTGCCATGGTCCGTCCATTCAGTCTCGCTGTCTAGCTGTCATTGTGCGCCTCCATATAGCAAATAGGCTTCCGCTACGGTAGAAGTTGCTCTGTGATTTCCTTGTTTTGTCAGGTCGATTCTTGAGTCAGGACGAGATTCCTGGTACACTGTCAGTGAATGATCGGTCAGGCAGACACTTATTGTCTGAAAAGTGGGATTAGCGTCTTCCACCGTCAATCCTCTGCAGACCTCAGCGACTGTTCGAATGGTGTCTCTATCACATCCAGTACCAGTCTTTTGCGCGCCGTTTGCCAGGGCGTCTTTCACTGTTCGGTCATCGACCTTTCTTTGATCGTAAATTCTATTTTTCATCGAAACAATTTTCAAAATTAAATATGAACAAAACTGTAGGGAAGGCAATATGCTGAGAAGTTCATGTCTCATCTTTTCCATCAAAGTGTGGGCAACACTGAGATCTCAGACAAGGGAGTGTTGGCGGTTTGTGGTTGTTGCTTTACATCAATCAAGTCTTCCCGCATTCTCACACTATCCCAGCTGACTGACATTAGATTTGTCAGATCTTACCTGCTCTTGACATTGTTTTGCTGAGAAGTGGCATTCAGAGGCCTTCTTAGATAACAGATTAAATGTATTAGTGCGTTACTTGTCACTTTTGAGTCGCCATGACGAATTGCACGGGCAGGTCTTAAGACCCCGAGGCCTTGTATTACAGAAACAGTCTGGTTCTTCCTCTTCTGGCTCGGAGGTAATGTTGGATCCGTCGCGTCTCCCTACACAATTAAAGAATGAACTGGGAGATGAGGCTTGCACCCACACTAACCAGCTGTAGTGTTTATGTAGCCATTTAATCCTAAATAGCCTACAAAGGCTCTAAACCGTGAAACTCCAACTATTCATTCATTCATTCATTCATTCATTCATCCAAATGTTTATCATATTGTTTTCACTACTCATGGGATATTATCAACTAACTTTGAATGTGAAACCTGATGCTGATATCACACCTCTATGTGAGTGTGTGTGTGTGTGTGTGTGTGTGTGTGAGAGAGAGAGAGAGAGAGAGTGTGTGTGTGTGAGAGAGAGAGAGAGAGAGAGGGAGAGAGAGAGAGAGTGTGTGTGTGTGTGTGTGTGTGTGTGTGTGTGTGTGTGTGTGTGTGTGTGTGTGTGTGAGTATGTGTGTGTGAGAGTATGTGTGTGTGAGTGAGTGTATGTGTGTGTGGGTGGAGCGGGAGGTGTGGGTGTATGTGTGTGTGTGTTTGTGTGTGTGTGTGTGTGTGTGTGTGCGTGTGCGTGTTTGTGTGTGTGTGTGTGTGTGTGTGTGTGTGTGTGTGTGTGTGAGTGTATGTGTGTGTTTGGGGGTGGGTAAGGTGAAGGGGTGAGTGTGTGTGTGTGTGTGTGTGTGTGTGTGTGAGAGTGTGTGAGTGTGTGTGTGTGTGTGTGTGTGTGTGTGTGTGTGTGTGTGTGTGTGCGTGCGTGCTGGTACATTTTGGAATGGTCAGTCGAGGTCGTAATATTATTAGTCTGATGTGTGGCATTGTTTTAGAATCGGATAAAAACGTATTTTCTGGAAACAAAAGGACGACGAAGAATGAAATTCTAATACAGGTAAATAAGTAAATGGAAAACATACGGAGAAAGACGTCAGGAGTCGAATTTGCACCTTTTCCATGACTAGCCTTTCTGAACATTGGCTGTCCTGTTTCAGCCATTGTACGGTCCGTGTGGACGGTAAAATTTTGTGTTTGTTAGAATATCTTGACAATGTCATACTGCTGCAACTCAGTATCGTAAATCTGTCCGTGCGTGTGTTCCTGTCCGTGCGTGTGTTCCTGTCCGTGCGTGTGTTCCTGTCCGTGCGTGTGTTCCTGTCTGTGCGTGTGTTCCTGTCTGTGCGTGTGTTCCTGTCTGTGCGTGTGTTTCTGTCTGTGCGTGAATGATCATACTTGGTGAACATCTACGATGCACCTGCCCCTCTGTATGACTGCGTTAGCTTTGGTTCAACGTCTACGACGTGCCAAAGCAAAAACAAAAAGTATTTACAACAACTTCCCTCCCCTTCCACCTTGCCAAAAATATAAATCTTCTACGTCTGACAAACACTATCCTCCAAGGGACGTTTTCCCCCCACGGATTTGTTCATTCGACAGACCTGCTGCATTCAAAATGCATAATTTATGGACGGCCATCTTCCCAGCCAGTGATAACAGTCGCGAGGTTACCGCTGTGAAGCTACCTAACATTACTGACGTATCTACATGTAAATACAACTTTGTCACTTTGCTGGGGAACTCTGAGTTCAGACATCGCTATGTAGGTCAACGGTCAGACGAGAAATAGCTACATTATCTTTCTTTCTTCCGGGAGAGTTGCAAAAGAAGGTACCAATGATGCATTGCCGTCTTCTCTATCGTCTATGTTTTGTAGCGGACACGCTCAAAAGTTCGTGTTGGAAACGCGTCAGTAACGGGATGTACTTTGACTCACTCATGCTTTGTGCACCAGGTTTATATGATAATATATATAACAACGCCTTCATCCTTTACCTGTACCTTCCACGTGGTCAGACTTGCACCCCAATCAGTGATTGTACGTACCTTGACTCACTTATGCTTTGAGGACCAAGTTTACCTGATAATTCGCTACAAAAAGTAACGCCTTCATCTTTACCTGAACCCTCCACGTGGTCAGACTTGCACCCCAATCAGTGATTGTACGCACCTTGACTCACTCATGCTTTGAGCACCAGGTATACGTGATAGTTCGCTATATAAATTAACGCCTTCATCTTGTATCTGTGTCTTCTTTACCCTCCGCGTGGTCACCATTGCAGCACCGATCTGCTTCAGTTGTGTATGAACAAAAGTAACGATATCGATCAGTTTGAGGCAGGTTTCCCAGGAAAATGGAAATGGAATCCAAAGCAATCCAAAAGGCATTTTCGGAATAAATAAAAAATCGCTGTTATCACTACGCAACGTCCAATTAGTCAGTTCTTGTAATAAATATGTTTCTAAAACCAGACACTGATGGTTTTTCTTGTCCTAATGATAACTTTAGAATGATACGGGAAACGACATTTGAATTGCTTTGGATTGTATTTTCATAATCTGGGAAGCCTGCCTCTGTCCTTGTCTCCGTCCTCTCCACTCGTACCCTCTTGAAAACCGACCCTGGCAGCATCTTTAAAGGCTGTCCGCCTCCTGTCCATGCCCATCTTCCCTGCACCGTTGACTCCACTGTGTACCCAGTGCTACCCTCTCATGTTTCTCCATTCTCCATTCTCCTCCAATTGCACCGCTGCTCTACCCCAACCCCTCCCATTCTGCCAATCTCTCCCCAACTCGCCACCGTGTAACCCAATCCCTGGTCCCGGCGTACCGATATTCCCATCCGTCATCTTCACCTCCATTTCCCAATCTTGTATGGTCACAGATAAACCCCAGGTCAAGCAGTTGCAACGGGCTGCCACATGGACCCTCATGCTCCACTGATTTTGGGCTGGCAGGGGTCGGGAGGGAGTCAGAGGGTCGCGGAAGGAGTTGGAGGGTAAAGGGCAAATGCCGTAATCTTGGACCTATCGTCCATCGAGCGTAGAGCAAGGATATCTGAGAAGACTGGTCGATTGTCTGCCTGGAGACTTCGTGGGTCTTCGTGTCAGTGGTGCGTGGAAGAAGAGCGGAATGAACTGGCATGTCTGGCCACCGTTTGGAATGGATGCCAGAGCAATGAAGTGCATGAGGCGAGGAGAACAGACGCGTATTATCGTAATAGCACAGGGAACTGGGAAGGAGAGGAACGGAGAAAGAGAGAGTGTGTGTGTGTGTTGTTTTTTTCTGTGTGCGTGTGCGTGTGTGTGCGTGTGTGTGTGTGGTGCGTGTGTGTGTGTGTGTGCGCGCGCGCGAGCGTTTGTGTGTCTGTGCGTGTGTGTGTTTGTGTGTGCGTGTGTGTGTGTGGTGCGTGTGTGTGCGTGTGTGTGTGCGTGCGTGTGTGTGCGTGCGTGTGTATGTGCGTGCGTGTGTGCGTGCATGTGTGTGTGTGTGTGTGTGTGTGGTGTGTGCGCGCGCGCGCGTGTATGTGTGGGTTTGTTTGTTTATACATTATGTTTGCGAGTGAGTGTGCATGTGTAATTCATTGCGTGGTGTGTGTGTGTGTGTGCGTGTGTGTGTGTGCTTGCGTGTGTGCGTGAGTGCGTGTATGTATGCATGTATGTGTGTGTGTGTGCGCGCGCGCGCGTGTGAGTGTGTTAAGTGTGTGTCTGTGCATGCGTTTGTGCGCGCGTGCGTGTGAATGTGTGTGTGTGTGTGTGCATGTGTGCGCGTGTGTGTGTATTTGTGTATCTGAACATTAGTGTGTGAGTGTGTGTGTGTGTATGTGTGTGTGTATGTGTGTGTGTGTTTGTGTGTGTTTGTGTGTGTGCGCGTGCAAGCATGCATTTGTTTCCGTAAGATAATATTTTTGTGTTGGATCTGCAGTTGCAGCATGTGTACCAAGCCTAAGCGTGTTCTCAAGACTATTTCATCCAGAAATTTCAAAAAGATGGTCATTGATGATTTTTCGCTTGATGTTCGGAGCAAATTGAATGCTCTGCAAGATGTCTCTGATGCCTCCCTGGTTGATATGTACAATTCCTCTCTCATTGAAGCCCTTGATCTGTGCGCGCTTCTTGTCACCAGGCGTGTCACTGACCGTCCGTCCGCCCCGTGGCTGACGGATGAGATAAAAGAGGCCAAGCGTGAACTACGCCGTGCCGAGGGGCGCATGCAGACCACTGGGTTGACGGTCCATCGTCAGATTTTTCAGAATTTGCGCAGCAAGCTCAAGGCGCTCCATAGACTAGCTAAGCAAAACCATTTTTGCTCTCGACTCTCAGAATGCAAAACCACCAAGGCACTGTATTCCGTGACAGATGACTTGTTCCACCCTGACTCTGCGGCTGTTCTGCCAAAGTCCATCCCTGCCCCTGAGCTTCCCGATAAGTTAGCTGATTTCTTTGATGAAAAGATTGAGAAACTCCGCCGTGAGCTTGACGCGACAGATTCTCAGGCTCGGTTTGCTTCCTTCGATGGTAGGGTGCTCGCTGCGTTTGTGCCTGTCTCGGAAGATTTCACTCGCAAGCTGATTCTTGCCTGCCCTTCAAAATCTTGTTCTCTTGATCCGCTGCCCGTTTCACTGCTCAAGCAGTGTCTTGATGATGTGGTCCCTGTTATCACAAGGATCATCAACATCTCCCTCACCACTGGTACCGTACCGGAGCGTCTCAAGCAGGCTGTTGTCATTCCCCTTTTGAAAAAGTCTGGACTTGACCCTGAGTGTTTGAAAAACTTCCGTCCCATTTCGAATCTTCCCTTTGTTTCAAAACTACTTGAAAAAGTCATTCTGTCCCAACTTCAAGAACACCTTCTAGCCAACGGCCTGCTTGACACGTTCCAGTCCGCCTACAAGAAAAACCACTCCACTGAAACTGCTTTACTTCACATCTCTGACCTCCTGCTCTCCTCCGCCGACAATAAAGAAACCTCTGTCCTTGCGCTGTTGGACCTGTCCGCTGCGTTTGACACTATTGATCATTCTATCCTTATTTCTCGTCTCTCTTCTACCTTTGGCATCTCTGGTTCAGCTCTTACCTGGTTCTCATCCTACCTATCTGACCGCAAACAAACTGTCTCTGTCAATGGCCTTCTTTCTTCTCCCAGAGCACTCAAGTACGGAGTCCCTCAGGGCTCGGTGCTTGGGCCAGTTCTGTTCACACTCTATACCCTGCCCCTTTCTGACATCATCAAAGCCCACAACTGCAATTTTCACAAATATGCTGACGACACCCAGCTTCAAGACTCCGCTCCTCCTCGTGACCTGTCTATCATTCTCCACAACTTATCTCTCTGCATTTCCTCCATCAAAGACTGGATGCTCCAAAACAAACTCTGCCTGAATGACAGCAAAACTGAATCCCTCTGTGTGGGTTCTCAGAAGTCACTGTCTCTTGTTTCTGATCACTTTTTGGAGGTGGGTGGGACTGAAATTCCATTTCAAAAGTCTGTTAGGGATCTGGGTGTTTTGATTGACTCAACACTCTCAATGCATGAACAAATCAGTTCAGATTTGCCGCTCCTGCAACTTCCAACTGAGAAAGATCTCCTCTGTCCGTAGCTTTCTCACACAAGAGGCTGTCATTCAGCTTGTCACTTCCTTCATTCTAAGCCGTCTCGACTACTGCAACTCCCTGCTTGCAGGACTACCATCCAAACAAATCTCTCGCCTTCAGCGGGTTCAAAACAACGCTGCCCGTCTCATTTTCAGAAAATCCAAGAGAACACATGTTACCCCTCTTTTCATGAAACTCCACTGGCTTCCTGTTGAGTACAGGATCCAGTACAAACTCGCCACTCTCGCCTTCCGTTGCTTTGATGGAACTCTGCCGCCCTATCTCTCATCTCTTCTTCAGATCTACCAACCCTCTCGCTCTCTCCGCTCAGGCTCCGAAAAACTTCTCTGCAAACCTAAAACCACCACCAAATCCTTTGGCCAGAGATCCTTTCACTTTCAAGCACCTTCTGTCTGGAATGCTCTGCCGTCATCTCTCCGTGGCATCACTTCTCTTCCTTCCTTCAAATCTAACCTCAAGACCCATTATTTCCGTAAAGCTTTTTCAGTGTAGTGCCCCTAGGGCCTGACTGCTTCCTGAGAACAGTTAGTGCATTGTACATATCTGTATAAACTGTTTGTTTTGTTTTGTTTCTTCGTCTGTATGAATGTTGACTGAATTTCTGGTTTGTGTTGCTGTGTTGTTTTATATCACCTGCTTTTCATCTTTGTTTCTCTTACCTTGATGTATATTACTTTCATATACATTCCTATTGTGTGTTTTTTTTTACTTCTATTTTCTTTTTCTTTTCTTTTCTTTTTTTTTTTTAGGCGCTTTGAGTCTCACTGTGTGGGAGTATTGCGCGGTATAAAAGTGATTTATTATTATTATTATTATTATTATTACATGTCTGAATGTCTCTGTATGAGTATGAAATCAGTCTGTTGAGTATTGCACTGATATTTCCAGCATGTACATGTATGTACATCTGTCAGTGGATGGGTGGATATGTATGCGGATGATTTTGCACGAGGATGCATGTTTAAAGTTAGGAAATGTTTGAGGTTTCTCTGTGTCGTTCCCGTCCATCGCTAGACTCATCTCTCTCCATGAAAGTACGCGTAACTCCTGGGCCCTCTGTTCTGACCCGGATTGCCGAAATTTAAGGACTGATAAACAAACCGACACAATTGTGAGATTTTAAGCAGATTTATATTTTAAACAAAACAATACCTCAATACAACAACATGTCCCTAAGTACGACGGGACCAACTGTCAACACAGCGGACATTTCAGCTCATTGCGTCCAGCGCCCGACCGCCGTGCTCGTGACACCCTCAAAAACGTTGACGCCATTTTTGCCCCACACGTGAGTATGTCATGGCAAGGGATGTATGGGATACATCTCTCTCTCTCTCTCTCTCTCTCTCTCTCTCTCTCTCGCTTTCTGTCTGTCTGTCTGTCTGTCTTTCTGTCTGTCTGTCTCTCTTCCTTTTCTCTCTCTCTCTCTCTCTCTCTCTCTCTCTCTCTCTCTCTCTCTCTCTCTCCTTCTTCCTCCTCTCTCTCCCTCCCTCGCTCTCCCTCTCTCTTCCTCCCCCCCCCCCTCTCTCTCTCTCTCTCTCTCTCTCTTTCTTGTTCTCTCTCTCTGTATCTCTATATATCTTTCTCTCCCCCCCTCTCTCTGTCTTTCCTCCTCCTCTCGTCCTCCCTCCCCCCCCCCCTCTCTCTCTCTCTCTCTCTCTCTCTCTCTCTCTCTCTGTCTGTCTCTCTTTCTCTTTCTCTCTCCCTCCCTCCTCTCTCCCTCTCCCTTCTTTTTTTTCTCTCTCCCTCTTTCTCTCTCACTCTCACTCTCACTCTCTCTCACTATCACTATCTCTCACTTTCACTCTCTCTCTCACTCTCTCACTCTCACTCTCTCTCTCACTCACTCTCTCTCTCTCACTCTCTCTCTCGCTTTCTCTCACTCTTTCTCTCTCTCACTCTCTCTCTCTCTCACTCTCTCTCTCACTCTCTCTCTCTCTCACTCTCTCTCTCACTCTCGCTCTCTCACTCTCTCTCTCTCTCTCACTCTCTCTCTCACTTTCTCTCTCACTCTCTCTCTCACTCTCTCTCTCACTCTCTCTCTCACTCTCTGTCTCTCACTCTCTCTCTCACTCTCTCTCTCTCGCTCTCTCACTCTCTCTCTATCGCTCTCTCTCACTCTCTTTCTCACTCTCTCTCACTCTCTCTCTCTCACTCTCTCTCTCTCTTTCTCTCCGCACTACTACACCCCCACCCCTACCCCCATCGTGTGCCTGTACACTTCGTCGTTAAATATCTTGGATGGAACCCGAGGACTAAGATCATTGTGAACAGTCTGTATATATTTGTCATAGGCAGCTTTAAGCACCACATGGGTATGTCAGTTATCTCAAGGTTTACGCAGTTATGTAAGCGGACATTTTTTCAATGAAAGATGCTAGTTTAGGAGTGTTTTTGATAAAATATTCGAAGATATTTTCACAAATGCAACAGCATACTCGAAAATACCGACTAGTGCGCAACAAGGGTACGCCATTTTCAAGCAAGTGACACCGAAACTCTTGCATTCTACGTCCCACATTCAAAGTACTACGTCCCACTTTGAAGATACTTTGTCACACTAGTGACGTGCACTATCACACTATCATAGTCGTTCAGTGTTGAAAGATAGCTCACAAATCGGCTTCAAACACATAGTTTCGCTTTTCTAAAAAAGAAAAAAAAGTATTTCAAACAAGAAGTTGAGTGAACAAATTTTCATTGAAAAAACTGTACTTTTCCTTTAAAGAGCTCTCTCTCAAAAGGAGGGAATGGATTAATTTAGAGATGAGTGAGTGCAACTAATTTATTCATTACAAATATCCATAGCAAGCAAGTTATGCCGGATAAATTGATTATGGATTAATTGTTTGAAAAGGGAAACAAATCCGAGGAAGTCGCCATCGACAACAGCTTTCATCTTTCAGACGAGACAAAGCCAATTTATATGGACAGCTTGTAATGAGGTAGCACTACCAACCTCAGTAGAGATGTTTGATGCACGCTTTATTGTGAACATTCAGGTAGAAAGTGTTGCTACCGTCTCCTCCCTAACGGCGATGTACATACTGGGATTCCCCTAGCTTGCGCCGGAAAAGGCGAAATCAAAATCCGGTAGTCGCTTTGAAAAACCCTTTTTCATGCACTCGTTTATTCACAGCGATACGATCAGTTCACAGCGATACGATCAGTTCACAGCGATACGATCAGTTCACACGGATACGATCAGTTCACAGCGACACGATCAGTTCACAGCGACACGATCAATTCACAGCGACACGATCAGTTCACAGCGATACGATCAGATCACACGGATACGATCAGTTCACAGCGACACGATCAGTTCACAGCGATACGATCAATTCACAGCGACACGATCAGTTCACAGCGATACGATCAGTTCACAGTGACACGATCAGTTCAAAGCGATACGATCAGTTCACACGGATACGATCAGTTCACACGGATAAGATCAGTTCACACGGATAAGATCAGTTCACACGGATACGATTAGTTCACAGAGACACGATCAG
Organism: Theodoxus fluviatilis; assembly: GCA_034096865.1. NCBI lineage: Eukaryota > Metazoa > Mollusca > Gastropoda > Cycloneritida > Neritidae > Theodoxus > Theodoxus fluviatilis. The sequence goes on from JAWQFJ010027226.1 coordinate 50,578, forward strand.
TTCACAGCGATACGATCAGTTCACAGCGACACGATCAGTTCACAGCGACACGATCAGTTCACAGCGATACGATCAATTCACAGCGACACGATCAGTTCACTGTTGTTGGCATCCGTCAGTCTCGTGAGACCATGGAGTATGCGCCATGTTTGGTCAGTCCGGGGCTGAGCGGCAGCGCACTCTGTGGCTGTAAAGCCCGATCCTTGAGCGGCATGCTCTGTTGCATTTGTCACAAGTGAAGACCTGGCGTCAGTTCACAGCAATTCCATAATTTTATTGCACTTCGCTCTCGGGGCTCGATCCCGCGAGGGCACGATTACTGTTTCTGCGCTCTCTTGCTTGTCCTCGCGCTCTCTTGCTTGTCCTCGCGCTCTCTTGCTTGTCCTCGCGCTCTCTTGCTTGTCCTCGCGCTCTCTTGCTTGTCCTCGCGCTCTCTTGCTTGTCCTCGCGCTCTCTTGCTTGTCCTCGCGCTCTCTTGCTTGTCCTCGCGCTCTCACGTCTTGTCTTCTCGTGTGCACTCTCTCGAGTGCACTTCACAATAGGGCACAACACCCGTGGAGGACTCACTCCTTATAAATGAGGACTTGCACTGTTCATTCGCTCTCAACTACCTTCTGTCTGCACTCTCACACCTTCACACACACGTTCTCGCGCGCTTGTATAATTTTTGCAGTGCCTCTAGAACTCTCGTGCAACAACTAGAATTCATGGGACTAACATGAAACGACGTCACGTGACACTTAAAAACATTTCCGCCTTGACTACGTGACGTAACTAAGCATCAGCCAAGTCGATAGGACATGCGTCAAAGCTGGAAACTGCCACAACGCTCTCGCTCAGTCCAGCACTTTGCAACAATAGCATAATCTTAGACACACAACTGCATGTCATGAAGAGACAACGCCCGAAACACGGTTCAGCCCGCTCCTTCACAACACTGCCAACAAACGTGTCTACGTCATAAACAGGAACTTTCTTTCGTGACCATGGCCATGTCAAATACGACGCCGATCGCTCACCACACGTATCAGTACACGACAGAATGAAAACATGGTCTTTTCCTGAGTCGACGCGAGAATAAGCCGTCTGTCTAGCACGTCTTCGTGGAATTAATGAAATCGATAGCTCTCGGGAGAAAGGTGCCTGTCTTTTTCTATTCGGTTGTAGCGTAACACTAACACTTGAATGGCGGTTATCGCACCGAGCAAAAACAGGAGGCAGGCAAAAAGCAACTGTCTTCTCGCATCTGACGCATTCAGTCGATGGTTCGATGGGGACCATTATTGGCAGGCGTCCAGTGGGTGTTGTGAAATACGGTTCTTACACACTATTGTCACGATGGATAACCCTCCTGTAGTAACCATTAACTCTGTAATGTTGAATAAGCCCATGTGCGTCGTGCGTCTCCGTTGGGAATATAAATAGATTCACCACGTTTACATATACAATTCGTAAAAAGCGAAAGACTGGAGAACTCGAAACTTTACATGTTCTTACTCTCACCGGCTCTTGACATTTTGTTGTCAGTTACCTATAGTTGTTGCTGCTCTTCTTATTCTTGTTGTTCGTCCATCATCCTCGATGAGGACGTTGCTATCTATTGATTAGTAGACTGGACACAGTGTATCCGCAGATGGCCATAGAGACTGTTGCAGGCACGGACTGTTTTTTAACACAAGTCGGACAGATATGAATGGACTCGGTAGCTGATGTTTTGGCGGCTCTGGACTTGCGCAATGCTCGCTTCTGCGGTGCGTCAGTCAACCTTCTCTACCCTGACACCTGGCACTCCTTGCGGACGAGGGTTCACCATGCTGACCTGTTCTGTGCCAGTGATCCCCAGGTTGCGGTGTCGTTGCCGAGAATTTTCAGGGAGGCCTTCAGTGTGTCCTTGAAGCATTTCTTTTGGCCCCCGGGTGTGTTTTCCTTCGGACGGCTCACCACAAAAGAAATGCTTCGGGATACGCTGGCCAGACATTCTGGCGACACAATCTGCCCAGCGGCTGTGGGCTCTCACCAGCGGGTGTGGGCTCTCCGCAGCAGGATGTGGACTGACATCAGGCCGGTTCTGAAGAGGACATCTGCGTCTGGCACGTTGTCCTGCTATCGAATCCTCTGAATCTTGCGCGGACGTGTCGTGTGAAGGTGGTTCAGTGCAAACGGATAGCGGGGTGGGGTGGTGGTGGGGTGGTGTGGTGGGATGTGGTGGGGTGGGGTGGTGGTGGGATGGTGTGGTGGTGGGGTGGTGGGGGAGGTCAAGACTTGGGTGCAGGTTGGATTTAAGTGAGAGTGAGTTGCGGAGCGTCAGTCTCACTCTCTATTCCCATCTCCCATCTTGATCCAGTAACAGGACAAATGTCGAGACGACAGGAGCGTCGAAATCGTACAAAGACTTACTGGCCGTAAACCTCCATTCATGAATCCATCCATCGATCCATCGATCCATCCATCCATCCATTCATCCATCCATCCATCCATCCATCCATCCATCCATCAGTCCATCCATCCATCCATCCATCAGTCCATCCATCAATCCATCAATCCATCCATCCATCCTTTCATTCATTCATCCATCCATTTATTCATCCATCCATCCACCCATTCTTCATCCATCCATTTATTCATCTATCCATCACCCATTCATTCATGCGTCTTACTAACCAGTCCATGCAGGAGTTGGTGCTAGTACGGTTGTCGGGAGTCCTAACAACGTTACTTTGTCTCCATCGCGGCCTACTTGTCGTCTGATGCAATGGTGGAAAGAGACCTCCCGGTAATTAATTTTCTCTCCTCGAACTGCACCCATTCAAGCTAATGAATATGAAGGAAGTAATGCAGTGAAAAGAACGCGGAATAAAACGAGACCTCAACAAAATGACTAGACGTTTGTCAAACAGGGAGCGGACTTCACCAGAGACAGATGCAGACGATCAGATGCATGCGTTTTGCTCATGAACTCAAAGCAGCGTTGACAGGGGGCTCAGACAGTGGAAGTGAGATAGAGGTCCCTCAGACAGTGGAAGTGAGAGAGAGGTCCCTCAGACAGTGGAAGTGAGAAAGAGGTCCCTCAGACAGTGGAAGTGAGATAGAGGTCCCTCAGGCAGTGGAAGTGAGATAGAGGTCCCTCAGACAGTGGAAGTGAGAGAGAGGTCCCTCAGACAGTGGAAGTGAGAGAGAGGTCCCTCACACAGTGGAAGTGAGAGAGAGGTCCCTCAGACAGTGGAAGTGAGAGAGAGGTCCCTCAGACAGTGGAAGTGTGAGAGAGAAGTCCCTCAGACAGTGGAAGTGAGAGAGAGGTCCCTCACACAGTGGAAGTGAGAGAGAGGTCTCTCAGACAGTGGAAGTGAGAGAGAGGTCCCTCAGACAGTGGAAGTGTGGAGAGAGAAGTCCCTCAGACAGTGGAAGTGAGAGAGAGGTCCCTCACGACAGTGGAAGTGAGAGAGAGGTCCCTCAGACAGTGGAAGTGAGAGAGAGGTCCCTCACACAGTGGAAGTGAGAGAGAGGTCCCTCAGACAGTGGAAGTGAGAGAGAGGTCCCTCAGACAGTGGAAGTGTGAGAGAGAAGTCCCTCAGACAGTGGAAGTGAGAGAGAGGTCCCTCACACAGTGGAAGTGAGAGAGAGGTCTCTCAGACAGTGGAAGTGAGAGAGAGGTCCCTCAGACAGTGGAAGTGTGAGAGAGAAGTCCCTCAGACAGTGGAAGTGAGAGAGAGGTCCCTCGGACAGTGGAAGTGAGAGAGAGGTCCCTCAGACAGTGGAGGTGAGAGAGAGGTCCCTCAGACAGTGGAAGTGAGAGAGAGGCCCCTCAGACAGTGGAAGTGAGAGAGAGGTCCCGCAGACAGTGGAAGTGAGAGAGAGGTCCCGCAGACAGTGGAAGTGAGAGAGATGTCCCTCAGACAGTGGAAGTGAGAGAGAGGTCCCTCAGACAGTGGAAGTGAGAGAGAGGTCCCTCAGACAGTGGAAGTGAGAGAGAGGTCCCTCAGACAGTGGAAGTGAGAGAGAGGTCCCTCAGACAGTGGAAGTGAGAGAGAGGTCCCTCAGACAGTGGAAGTGAGAGAGAGGTCCTTCAGACAGTGGAAGAGAGAGAGAGGTCCCTCAGACAGTGGAAGTGAGAGAGAGGTCCCTCAGACAGTGGAAGTGAGAGAGAGGTCCCTCAGACAGTGAAAGTGAGAGAGAGGTCCTTCAGACAGTGGAAGTAAGAGAAAGGTCCCTCAGACAGTGGAAGTGAGAGAGAGGTCCCTCAGACAGTGGAAGTGAGAGAGAGGTCCCTCAGACAGTGAAAGTGAGAGAGAGGTCCTTCAGACAGTGGAAGTAAGAGAAAGGTCCCTCAGACAGTGGAAGTGAGAGAGAGGTCCCTCAAACAGTGGAAGTGAGAGAGAGGTCCCTGAGACAATGGAAGTGAGAGAGAGAGGTCCCTCAGACAGTGGAAGTGAGAGAGAGGTCCCTCTTCCAGTCGAGGACCAGGACAGCCGTGTCCCTGCAGGCAGGAGTTTGATCAATGGCCGGACCCCACAACAAAGGCTGCACTCCGCTCCCCCGGGACCCGAGCAGCGTATCACTGCAGCCTGCTGGGAAGGCACACCCGGGCTTTACACTTGAATAACGAAAGTGAGGCAGAGAGCATGCGCCCGGGTTTCTGGTTTCCGGGAAGAAGCCAATCTCTTTTACTCTGCCCCGAGGACTGTGTCATCCTGGGCCGAGATCCGGGGCCCTTTTCCGCCCGAGGAGAAATCCCCTGAAATCCATCTGGAGGCCGGCGCTCGATGGGCAATTCTCCTAAGTGGCCCGCGTTATGTAACGGCATGTAGGTATGTGGCCGCTGATTGGAGCAACCACGGCACACCAGTCGAGAAGTGAAGTAGTTCCTGATGAGAGAGACCTCGGGACTCTGTGACGGGACTGTCCCGATACTCTGTCTCCACCTCCTCCTACATGAAAAACTACTCTGATTTTTCTGCCTCTCTTAGTCTCGAGTTTGATACGCCTGCCACGTCTGCAGCTTCACCTCGGCGTGGAAAAAAAAGTTGACACAAGTCACTCCAGCGTTGCCTTGTGACAATGAGATGACAGCCCTGTCGGCTGCTGACGATAACTTCTGACAAAATCAATGGAATTCCATAAGGTCGGCGTTGGAAAAACAAACTCAAGCGCAAAATATAGACGTTTGATTTCTGCAACATAAATGAGATTGTTTCATTCGAAGCATCCGGAGAAGAACATTCCATAGATTTATTTTTTAAGAAACAGTTTCAATTTTGAAATTTCATTACCGCAAAAGCTGTTGCAAGAGTTGCTTAGTTATCACCGAAATATTTTTTATCCTCAGCAACAGAGGGGGTTTCTACGGTTGGAAACAAAAACATCGAACACGTATACGATATTCTATTATTTATTTTGTCGAGGAACATTTTCTTCTCGTAAAATTATCAGATCACGACGCTTGACTTCGGATTTTTGATTTCGCTCCTTTCTTTCCTGTTTTTTTCTTCTCTCCACCAAAGCTCTACCAATGGGACGGGTGATTCACCATTTGTCGAATCCAGGAATAAGGGAAATACCGAGATGAATCTGGAAAAATCGTTTCTGAGACTGGCGTGACCACTATTGATCATGGGTCGCCTTTGACGCCGTTACATATTTCTCCATGCCATTACCTCTCAGTGCCCGGGCCGCTCTTCCCAGTCTGCTGGATGGAGAAATGAGTCGCAAAGATCAAAGACGGTTGCCGACAATGGTAGGTGCCTCCATATCATGATTGAAACACTGCGTGACACGCAAAAAATCTCGGCGCTCAAAGATGAATCCCCGTCTCTGCTCCGGGCATGAGCGGAAAAATCGCAGTGCGGACGGAACAGGAGGAAATATGTTTTAATCTGATTGCCCGTCTAGGGGGAATTGGTTTCTTGGGTAGGGCCTGCGGGCGGGGAGTCCCCTCTGCTTGTAGTGATGGCAGAGATCATGCCGAAAGATCGTCGGACCTCCATCAGCACAGTGCGCGCATTCTCTTGATGACTACTTGAATGCTGTTCACTGGAAAGCAAATCCGCGTCATCCTTGAACTTGACTAAGGTTTTCCTTTGAGGGGCACAGCAGCCTGGATATTGTTTCTGAGATACTGTGGAACGTCCTGAGCACACGAAGACGATAATACGAGGGGGGAGTAGAGTTTATAGATTTTAGATGGCACGTTCAGTTATGAAATAATCATATTTAGTAGTATGTGTATGGATTTACATGACAAACGTCTGCTGTAAAACAACATTTGGTTGAATACTCTTTGTTCGGTTGCATGCAAAAGCCCGATGCTTACATCTATTTAAAAGTTTTTATGTAAATGCATAGTTTGGAGCGTGTGTTGTCTCCCCTGTCTTGATCCAGTCTAGATGTATACCTGTCCAAACAGTCGAGCGCAGTTCTATCCTTTTTGCTCAATTAAAACATGAAACACCGTTACGCCTTACTCATCCTGTCCATTTTCGCGATTTTGATATTGGAAAATGAGAAGTTTGCCCCTCGTTGGATTGACGGTCTGAGGTTGTTCCCGTCCACGTGAGTTACATCCGTGTCACTTCTTCTCATCCTGTTGTGCTTTTTGTATTCTTCCTGTTTAACTCAGCAAAGCGCCTGTTTCTTCAAGAGAATATCTGCTCTTCCGGATGTTTTTGTGAGTGGAATTGTAATTGTTCCTTGCCGATGCTTTTACACCGACGAATCGAATCAAGCTGTATGTACGTAGAAGTAACACAAAACAAATTCACATACAATACGGAAGAAGGTTGTAACGCAAAAAAAACCCCACCCAACCCCACAACAACCCAACAATCCTCAACTAATGACTCGCTTTGACGGAAGAAAGGTCGTGCTGAGCAGCGCCATCTACGATCGACTGCTTGAACTATGCAGGACGTAAACTGCGAACCAAGTACGGGCGTTGCACATCTTGCATCACATATCGAACGTATTAAAACGAAACTCGTGTACTCTTGTGCTTTATTTTCCTTCAACATGCTCATCGAATTAAATCTTTTTTTTAATCTGTCTTGCATGATTTTTGCTTGATGGTTGGCATAAAGTCCATCCCATCGATCCATTCGGAAAAATACACTGCAGTTTTGAAAGACAACCTAGCATGGTAATTTAGGAACGTGAAAGAAATATGGAAAATTGCAAGCCATTTTCCGGAGAAGGAAAATTGGCCCTATTTTTCATAGTCCAGGTATAATTTCCTGTAATCATCGTAGCTGTTTTTCTATTCAATAGGATGCCTCAGGGATGAGTCCAGTTCTGAAAATCCACTGATCTCACTTCCTTCCCAGACATGGCATATTTGTCGACCATCGACAAATCTCCTCCGTTTTCCTCAAGAAAGCAACCCCTACGCTCAGGCACAACTTCGGAAATGTAAAGCGATTGTTGAATGTAGGTTCAGGAAGCAGCAGTAGTTAAAATGGAATGCCAAGTATTTACCTTTTTAGGGGGGATGCAGGTAGGAGTGGGGGGGATATAGATGAGAAACAACGAGCATCGTAGTCTCTTCATTCATGCAGTTCTCCAAGTCTTTTTTGAAGTGTTTGTGTGCACGTCACTTTTCAGCTTAACATCAATACTTCGGCAGCTGACCGCCATTTCCTTTGATGTGCATGTCTTTCACATCCATGAAGATGGACCCTGATTCTTTTTGTCTCTGTTTGCACATGTAGCTCTCCGACTGTCTTAGGCTTCCTTTCCACCATTTGCCCTCATGAAATTCCTCGTACTTTCCATCATCCTCGCCCTCAGCATGCATCAGGACAGTTCTCAATGAAAGGACTGATGCCGGCAGTAAGACATCCTACTACCTCGCTCCCTTTCAAGTTCTCCCTGACAAACGATCCAAAAATTGCAGAAGCGCGTACTACCTCCCGTGAAGGGTGACCGGAAAAAAACACACGAAACTGTTCATCGCGATCCTTTCTCCGGACAAACAATAACAGGGGGTATGTTGCAAAGGCCATTTGGTCGCAGCTTTGTCGCAGTAATCAGATTGAAACTGAGATGGCCACGCTACGGGGAAGGCGCCGAGGTGGCAGCGGAAGCCGGTAGGGCCGATGGCGAGATGGTTGTGGGCTGAGCCTGCTCTTTAACGGCTTACGGATGGTGGCCGGCTCCTTAAGGGGCATAATAGCGTCATTTGCACTTGGGCCGCGTAAAGAGGGGGACGTATCATCCTTCTTATTCTTCTCATATTTGTGTAATATGGGACCGCCTGCCTGGTCATTGAAAATCGATCCGCGAATCATCCAAGAGAGAGCTTGGAAGAAAAGGGCAGCGGTACACGGCGGACTTGCTCCTCCGGGGAGAACTTTTTCCTTCCAGAAATAGATTCCCGAAGTCGACGTATGGCGGCAATTTTTGCCGGGATGTCTGTTGTTTGAAGTCAGCTGATGGGGCAGTTAGTGCATAGTAAGCTGCGGTCTCAACGGTTCAAGGAAGGCAGAATGTCTATTGACCGGAGTGAGTGATTGCTATCCGTTCAAATAACTACGCACGCTCACAATAGTAGCTTGTGACCACTTTCCCGCCTGGTTGCACGCCCCGCCCCCTGTGGGTTGGAGGTGAGAATAGACTCACCACGTCTCCCTGTGGGTTGGGGGTGAGAATAGATTCACCACGTCTCCCTGTGGGTTGGGGGTGAGAATAGACTCACCACGTCTTCCTGTGGGTTGGGGGTGAGAATAGACTCACCACGTCTTCCTGTGGGTTGGAGGTGAGAATAGATTCACCACGTCTCCCTACGCGATGCTTAAAATGCGAACGCCCGGGAAAATCGAGAGCTGACTAGCTCTAAGTCAAAGCAGCGGTAGTGATTTACTTGATCATTGGTCTTATGTGAGTAACGAAGGCTGATAGGTGGTACCATTTCATTCATTCATTCATTCATTCATTCATTCATTCATTCATTCATTCATTCATTCATTCATTCATTCATTCATTCATTCATTCATTCATTTATTCATTTATTCGTTCGTTTGTTCGTTCGTGCGTTCGTTCGTTCGTGCGTGCGTTCGTTTGTTCGTTCGTGCGTTCATTCATTCATTCATTCATTCATTCATTCATTCATTCATTCATTCATTCATCCATCCATCCATCCATTCATGTATCCATTCATTCATTCCTTTCTTCATTCAGACAGCCCTGATTGGTGAAAGCGATAACTGCGTGCATTCTCTTGTTGGTTGTCGACAGAAGGAATTATAAAATAACTGCGATAAAACCACTATGGAACAGGAAGCTGCGGGAACGGTCTATTCTCGATTTGGTAACGGGACAAGAAGAGTCCTGATCTTACTCTATGTAAATGGCCTAGAGAAAATGTCTTATGGGACCATGATTCCTACCCAGAGGAACATATAGTTCAAGCGTAAGTCAACGCTTGTCGTGTATCTATTTATTATAAACGAGCAATACGTTGGAAGCCCAAGCTACTAGGTTTCTTGGGCAGTCCTACGTCTTAAAAACGTATGTCGTACATGTTGCTTTTAATGGCCAGAGTACGCCATGAGTATGCATTGTTTTGCCATTCTCTGAACCCGAGTCAGTAATGACTCTGGCACAGTTCGCAATGAATGCGTGATAGACTTGACCCTTCGCGTTACAGCATTGCGCCAAAAATAGTTCGTTCTAATACTGTTTTTTCTCTCCACTTTTTACAGAAATCAGTCAGATGTCAAAACTGGTTTCCATTTCAACACAAACATTTTATTTTGTCGAATAAACGCTTGTTTATTGCCTCAACAAGAGTAAGTTAAGAGTTTTGTGCGAAATAGTCTTAGAACTACTTTAACGGCGTATGTCACGGAGCAGATCGGCTATCCCACAAGCCTCTCGTGTGACCCACCATTAGCATATTTCGGACGAAAACCTTCCATCACGTGATGGCAAATGTTCTAGAGACACATTCGCCGGTAGGCAAAGTCTCTAGTAGACTAGAATGTTGTTTTGCACGCATCAGACTCCGACAGAGGGAGTAATCCCTATAATCACTCGTGAGTGTACACAGAATGTCTCCTCAACAGCTGATAACCTGTCTGGCGCATGCTGTGACTCTTCTCTTCAACATCAAAGTCATTGTTTGAATTTTCGAGGCTTGACCACAGCTTATTAAACGCATGCCAGTATTTCTCTTCCATTCTTTTGATGTGCGTTTCGCTGCATGTCCACGTCAGGCGTCTTGCACCTTGCTACCCATACCCGGCATTCTCGACGACAACTGTGACGACCGCCATCACCTTTTTCTCCCAAGCCTCGTCTCATGATTTAGTCGTATTCATCAATTCAGCTTGAGACGAGCCAAACGATGTGGGAATGATTCCTGTCAGGAGACGTTTAATGAAGCAAACTTGACGACCACGTGAAAAATGACCGGTCCCTGTCGGTCGCCCGTCTCCATAGAAACGGACTTGCAAACTTCCTCCAGCGAGCCAAGCAAAGCATTAATCTGGAGCGAGGGGTGGGGGTAGCCCGCTGCTCTGACATATCTATTCTGCTGGAAAATGAGAAAGTAATAGACACCGCAAGAAGATGGATCTATATAATGATGAGCCCCCCTCGCCTCAACCCACGCCATGTGTCCACGAGGCCCTGGACTCATCAGTCTGCACAGTTCGCCGACGCCCGATGCCTGATGCCTGATGCTGAGGTGGAGAGAAGGGAACTTTTCCAGGTCTGGTCGTGTCACAAGTATGCCACGTTTATCCTTGTTTCGAGTCGCCATTCTGACGTGCCGGGAGTAATGGTGAGGTGTGGTCGCCTTTGTAACTCTGCTTTGTCCTGCTTGTGTTTTTTGCGACGATGATTTATCGTCGCGGTAATTGAAATGTGGCTACAATGCACGATACTATTGTCTCAAAAAAGATAGCTGCTTTCATTATTCGTTGCGATACTATATTTGACAAATGTGTGTCCTGACAAAGGAACCCACTTAATTATTTTCCGATGGTAAGAAAAAGGTTTTCGTTTAAATTTGCTTTTAACGGTTTGAACCAGTTGGTACACTGCAATCCAGGGAATGAAACGATTAATCGAATCCGGGAACAGCAAGATATACAAAAACTCTTATCCGTAGACGTCTTTGGGTGACTCCTCGGGCCAGGATATGCCCTTAAGAATAGTTTAGATCTTGAGAAAACGCAATGTAATGAAGAAGTCAGGAAGCATTGGCAACATGCATTGATGTGAAATGTGGAACTTCTTCTCACTGGGCCCTTGTTGTCTGCAAGGCGGTAAAAAACATTCGTCATTTCCCTGTGTAAGTGTAACATCGCCGTATCTGTGATTGTCAGTTCATTTTGAAACCACATATTCATTCTGGCAGATGGTGCTGATAGAATCACAACGTTAAAAGCTTTATGGGAAAGGGGAAAAACGTATCTGCGCACGATAGTTCAGCTATTAAAAAACTCCAACACTCTGTAAGCCCAAGCAAAAATATGTTTCTGTTTGTTCGTCCAGGTGTTCATGATTGCTCATACTCTCCCACACACTTCATTATTGTTGCGCCTTAACATTACTTGATTAACTTCATGTTTCTTATCCGTGAAAATGCGATACCCCCCCCCCCCCCCCTGTCACTACATCAGATGATATCCATGTTTCAGTCACTGCGTTTGTGACATCACTCATAATATGAACTATTTATTTAGTCATACCATACCATAACATTTGCCCCTTCGTTCAGTATGTACATCATTCACTAGTTATTTGTCTTTCGCATCTACTTTCAAGTTAACTCATTCAACTAAATCGATTTCCCCGATACATTCTTACAGCAGTCCGAGATATACAATCTACTCATTGTGACATGCTCTCCAGTCCTGCAAGCTGCATCTTTCTGCAAATACCTAAATCACTCCTCACCCTTTCAGAACCTAACTCCAATGTATTTCCTGGTAACGCCCTCCACCCATGAGTTCCTCCTTTCCTCCCGCTTGTGGGGCGGGGCGGTGGAAACTCAGCATGCGAGATGGGGACCGGAAACGCCGAATCTCGCGAGAGCGGGCGAGAAAACACACGTTATCACGGACCGAAAAGCACGAAAACAGAGCAGCTCCGTCTGGCGCGCGACAGGGATTAGGACTTTCCCCGCCCAGGGTGGCTTTGACGAGTAACGCCACAGAAGTAATGGCCTTTTCAAGCCTAGCCTCGACGATCCCTTCTGAAAATCGGCGTTCTGTGGCCAATTTGCCAGTTCCCCTAATGGAGTTTGAGTTTGAAGGAAGGTTCCTTTTTTTTCTTCTTGCTCAAGCAGTGCAGGACCACGAGACCGCGCTGAGGGGATTGGGGATTAGCACTGCCCATCCAATCTCGTCTCCTCCAAGATGTTCGTCTGAGAGTTCCCCAAAGACGATGCAAACGTCAAAAATCATCCTGCCCCAACCCGGCCAAAGCCACGACCGCTTATTTGCAGCGTGTGGACATTGGTTGAGCGACTTTCATCGCCTTCCACTGCATCCATCTTGACCACGGAAGTCCAGGCCGCTGTCGTTAGAGATTGCTTGTCCGAGATTGGGAATCACAAGAGGTGCCTCCCTTTTTGGTTGACCTTTACGGCGTCTTTTAGGGCAGACCACTGCCCCCGATGAGAGAGTGGGTTGATCTCAGACTGACGTGTATAACTGCCTCAAATTTTCAGCTTGCGGGACCGCTTTAATCAAAACGAAAATCAAAACTGTCTTTGAGGAGTATTTCTATCAGCTTTGCCAAACTAAAAATAAATGTGTTATCCCCTTACCAAACCACAAACACGCAACACTGGTGGACACACACATCGAGAAAAGATAACTAGCCTCTCAGACAGCGCATACTTTCCCCGTTGCTGTAAGAACATGACTGTCACGCCCTAGCTCCCGGAAGTGCTTCGCAATGGACTTAGACTCAGCAGACCCTCTCAGTGCTTTCCAATAAGCTCTCTCGCTCACTCTTTCACTCACTCATTTTCGCGGGTGCGAGGGGAAATAACCCCAAAGCTACGGTAACCCCAGAGGTGAGGGAGAGGCTGAAGTTTTACGGCCTGGCAGTCCGAACAAGCAGACATAATCTTACATAGCCCCGGGGGTCAGGCAGACTTTCCACGAGTCATCTGTCCCGATATTGGCCTCCCCTCCCCTGCACAATATGGGAGCCGCGCTCCCCACCCCCTGGCCCTTCCCGCCCGCCCTGCCCGGCCCCAGCAAACAAAGCGTGCAATTAGGTGTCCGGCGGAGCGTCCACAGCCCGGGGCCAGCGGGCCCGCATGGCATCGATCCCCCTCCCCCTCCCCCCTTCCCTCCCTCAAGGTCTTGCGCACCCCTCCCCTCTCCCACTTCCTCTCCCCCCCCCCTTTCCCTGTTTACCATCATCCACCCTTCCTATCTATATCCTCCAAAGAAGATGTTACCCCCCCCCCCCCACTTCTACCCCTCCAACCCTTCCTACCCACGTCCACTCTTGTTCAAACAAATTATCCCCTCCCCTCCCCCAACCTTCTCCCAACTGTCCCTCTAGCCGACAGACATACACCACCCCAGGGTTCCCGTCCTCCCCACCTTCTCCCATCTGTCCCTCTAGCCGACAGACATACACCACCCCAGGGTTCCTGTCCTCATTCTCTGTTCATTCCATTACCTCCAGGCCCCGTCCCCCTGCCATGGTCCGAACGTTGTTCCCCCACCCCCACCCCCCACCCCCTTTCCCCAAGTTTTCTATCTCGTTACTGAGCACCTCACTGCCACCATCCTTTCAGGTCCATCTTCCCACACCTACCACATCAGTCCCCGTTCACTTTCATAAGTCCCCAGCCTTTCTTACTCCATGCCCAATAGTTCTTACCCTGCCCCCTTATCCTTTCCTCTCTCTTCCTCCACTCTACCCCCTCCCTCTTTGTCTTTTCCTGCTTTCCTGACAAGTTTCCTCGTCCGCCGTCTATTTCCCTCTGACCCTGCTACATGGTAGTCGGCCGATCTCCATTCCTCGTCACCTCCGTCTGTGTTCGCATCTTTCCTTGCCTCCCACTCCCTTCCCCCACCTCCCCATCTTGCAACTCCACACTTCTTCAAAACCGACAATCCCTTAACACCCATCCCCCTCCATGTGCCTCTGGCTGATTTCCTGAGCACACCGTCTACGTCCTGAGTGTGCCCTTTCTCGTAAACCCCCAGCTAATCTCCATCCACCCACATCGGACCCCACCCCATCCCACAGCACTGGCTGCATCACCCCATCCCCCATTCTCCAGTCGTATCCCTCAGTCAGACACGACATGTAGATGAAGCAGCATCTTCGATTAGTTGGAATGAACGGCTCCTCGTTTTCCAGCTTGTCGAGCAGGTGGCTGTGAAGGCTGACTGTGGACAGGAGATACATGCTGACGCCCATCGCAGTCTTCCCGGCTTTCAGACACTGGCAGGCCTCGTAGACAGGCTCAGACAGTGAAGCAGAGAAGACGGATGCCATTGATGAAATAGTGCCGTATCTAGATTAAGTGTGTTTCTTTGTTTTTTGGGGTTTGTTTCTTTGTTTGCTTTTTGCTTTAGGATGATAAATTTTGTTGAAGTTCTTCATTACCCGTAAGTTCTTTTTTTCGCCCAGAAAAGATGTTTCCGTGCCGTTGTTGTTTTCACCTTGAGCCGACTTCAAGTTGTTTTGGTTTCGCAAAAAGCGATGAACTAGGGACTTCGAGACTTGCCTTGCTCTGGTAAGATTGTAGTCGATGTCCTCACACAGCCACCATGCCTGATAGGCAGTAAAACTCCGTGCATATCTACCTATCCGTGTATCTATCAATTCGTAAGCGGTTTTGCTTTTTCTCTTAATAGTTGCCGTATCTATATTCTTCTTTTGCTACTATCGTTCTACATTTCTCCATGTAATTTTTCCACCTTCTACTCATCCTGTATGGATATTATTATCGAGTAATTGTCGCTACGAAGGATCTTCATTCGTACTTTGGTCTTCAGTTTCGCCATCATCCAAAAACGCTCACTTGGCCTTATAATCAACCATATCATTTGTTTTTTAGATGTTCAAAAAGAGATCTATTGACGCAAAACTTCGACGAATGGGATAAATCGACTGTCGTCCACGTAACTCAACTCCATTGACCCAAAAGGGCGCAAAACCGAGAGAAACATGTCTCGCCGTTTTCCCACTCAAAACATCTCCGCGTGGGGAAACCGAAGACGAGAATTCCGCTAAGCTTCAGGAAACTGTAGGCGCCTAAGGAGCTGAGAATGTTCATCTTGGCGCCATTTGGCAGGCAGAAGCCGCAAGCTTCCTTATTGACTTTCGGCAGATGGTCTTTTGTTCGTGGAGAACATCGATAGAGTGCATCGACGGTGGCGGTGGCTTTGGACACCCGCTAGCGCCTTATCCCCAGTGCCTGGGATCGGTACGTGGCTACTCTCCAGCAGTTCTGGAGTGCCTCTGGAAGCAGGGATGGCCGAAAAGCGTTCCGTAGTGGGCGCCTCATGTTGAGGTGAAGTTGTGCCTTTTTCCTCCAGGAGAGTGTGGATAATGGTCTGAGTGGTGGCTATATAGTTGGTGGTGTTGACGTAGATGTTACTGAATCATACATATGGAGACCGATGATCATCGTATGCATGTGCGCTTCTGTGTGACCGTGTCTGTCTGATTGCCTGCCAGCGTGTTCGCGCGGGAGCGCAAGTGTGTGCATGTGCATGTATGCGTCGGATAGGCGTGTGTGTGTATGTGCGTGCGTGCGTGTGTGTGTGTGTGTGTGCGTATGTGTAAGTATGTGTGTGTGTGTGTGTGTGTGCGTATGTGTAAGTATGTGTGTGTGTGTGTGCGTATGTGTATGTATGTGTGTGTGTGTATGTGTAAGTATGTATGTGTGTACTTGCGCGCTCATTAGCGTGCGTGTGTGTTGGTTTTTCCGTTAGCCCGTCTGCCTTTCTGCATGTCCGCCCTCTTCTCTATCTTTGTATCCATCTGCGGTATATTTTGTCCGTCTGCCTCCGTTCGTGTTGGCTTCCCTTACTTCCTCTCTCCATCTTTCTTCCTTGTACCAATCGGCTCTTCATGGTTTGAGAGACTCTTGTATAATCTTCGCATCCGCGCGTGAGTGCCGGGACACAAGATCGCAATGGCGACTCGACGCCTCGATTCCATCTCCATCTGAAGAGGCTTTAACGCAGTATGTAATCTGTCAGTCTCCCCGTCAGCCCTTCATCCCCCCTGATCTGAAGGGTTTGGAGTGGCTCTATGATTAATAAACCCTCTGAAGGCAGCCATAGCTCACTTTGGTCCCTCGCTGTACCGCGTCCGTTCATCGGGGCGAGGAGTATGCGGGGTGGCGCTAATCGCTCTTGCTCCGGATGGTGGCGGTCGCCTCTCGTGGCACGGCACTCCTCCTGGATGACGTCTGGTAGACTTCAAACAAGCGGGGAACCCGCCCCGCTGCTTTCGTGGCCACTCAAGTATAAAAGAAGTCAAATTGATGTCCTCTTTTTCTTCATAGGAGGCCTAATGGAACAATCAATAACGCAAATTAGGTATTTTCTGTTGGTGGTAGTCCGAGCCAGTTGCGGCCGTCTTTGAAACTGGGGGTGATTCTTGAATATTGCCTATCGACCAGAAAGGCTCCAAATTTTGGCTGTTCTTGAATGGCTTTTTGGAAGCAAATGGCGCATACGCTTGCCGTGCACTCTGCATACACACTGCGGCCAAGTTCCACCCGGAAGGATACGTTGGTCAATGTCTGCCTTCAACGCGTTTTTTTTTCTTTCCTTCCCAGAGAGTTTGATGTAAGATTGATGTTGAGCCATTTCCATGTTTTCGCCAGGAAATATTGTGTTTTATCTCACACGGAGCCGACCTCCGCTCTTATCGTCAATAAAAAGCCGCGCGAATCATCAACAGTTTGGAAAATGCACGAGTTGACGTTTATCATGAATCACAGCAAACCAAAGCAGAATTCTACGTCGAAGCACTTTAAAAGTTTAGCCCAGACTATATAATTTTTGTGTGCACAGCTGCATGTTTCTAAAGTTACATGTTTCATTCTCTTTGTTGACTAGTCTTCATAATCAAAGAACAGAAACAGCGAATAAGTACCAGTTATGTTTACCAGACCTGTATATTTCATTACATCAAGCCATAAACAATCCACACTCGTCAGAAACATTCCACTCACATGGGTTTTTCTGTTCAGGTCACAAAATCGTCGCACAAAAAGTACTGCTTCCTACCCCCCAAATCACAGTCAGTCCACTCGCATTAAAGCTCTCTATTTGTCGGAGGCAGTTCATACATCCCGTAAATTTGCTATTCACGTCCAAGCAACTTATTTAGAGACCGTACCAGACAAAGGCAAGTCTTCTTGTTTTGAAAGCTGTGTACTCTCGTCAAAATAAAACCCAGTCATGTCCTAAGCATTCTCTTGATGTCATGAGTACTCCGCTCGCTAGTATTTCACTGACGTCATAAGCTTTCCTTTTGCGTCATTGGCTCATCACTCGTGCCGTAGCTGTTCACTCACGTCATGAGCACCCCATTATTGTTTGAGACTTTCCTCTAACGTTTTGAGGCTTGTATATTCGTGAATTCTTCATTTCAGCACCCAAGCGCGGAGCACGCACTACATCATAAAGAGTGTACTCCTATCGTGAGAGCGTATACTCCCCTCGATGCCGAAGCATGCCACTAACGTTCCATCCAAGCATTATTTCCACGTGCGACGTTCATCTCTCAAGGATTAATCATTCAGCGCGAAGCTAAGCAATCCACTCAAAGCCTAAGTACTCCCTGCAGAAGCTAAGCACTCCACTCAATGCCCAACCACTGACGTCAAAACAAACTCCTTCACTTTGTGATGCCTCCATTGAAGTCGTACAATCTGTATTCACGACATGAGCTGTGCAAAGCCTAAACACTCCACTCAACATCTAAGCACTCCACTCAGTGCCTACGCTCTCCACTCAGTGCCTACGCGTTCCACTCAGTACCCAAGCATAAGCACTCCACTCAGTACCCAAGCGTTTCAGTCAGTGCCAAAGCACTCCACTTATTGCCTAAGCACTCCACATTAAACCCAAGCACTCCACTCAGTACCCAAGCGCTACAGTCTAAGTAGCCATGTCGTAAGTGCTCCGCTCACGTTAGAAACTCCATCACCCCGTGCCGGCGCCATTCAAGTCATAGAACCCGCACTCACGCCATTAGTCGTGCATTCATTCTGTGTCCACTCTTCGACCATTCCATCCACGGCGTGCACTGCCCACTCGTGTCGTTAACGATCCTCTCCCGTCATCCTCAATCCACTTACGTCATCACTTGTTTACCGACGTCATCAAAGGTCACGGGGTCAAAAACGGACGTCACTCACGGGCAGGTCCCTTGGAAGCCGGGACTGACTGCCAGTGGAAAGACTTAGAGAGAATTTTCTTCCCTGGCGTGCTTGTCTGCGCTGCAGCCTCCACCATCGGCTCTTCATCTCTGAGGTTGAATGGGACCCCCATCTATCATCGGTCGGGGGGAAGGCCGGAAGAAAAAAAGTGGGCTGGGTCTTTACTGGCCAAGGTGGCGACAGCGATAATCTGCGGACACGACTATGGCTCCAGGAAGAATGGGCAAATAAGTACGGGAGCTCCATTAAAAGCCACTCGCCGGCGCTTACGGGCAGAGCGTCCTGTCTGAGTAGATCGTGTCTTTGCAAAACTGCCGGGATGATTCGGGGGCATCAAATTGCTCTGGGATCTTTTTTCTCCCCCGGCAGAAGACATGCCGCCGCATTTCCCCCCCACCCTCTCGCTACTGCTACTAGAGGTGACAAACAGATAAGGCGTGTGTCGCCAGAAAAGTATACAGAGCATTAATCTAAAAAACGTCACATAAGGCACGAACAATATCATCACCAACGACCATGCGCCATATAACTTTTCTTTAATGTATGAAGACTTCAACACACATATGAATTTTTTCTCTCTATTTTTCATTACTTTTTCTTGAGAATAGTACAAGGTTCCTTCCTAATTGCAGTATGCTTCTTTGTTATGATCTTTGCTTCTTGCATGGATATCTGTCCCCTGAATCGGGAAGTTGAAAAGTCTCCCCTGGCAGATGCCATGCCGCCGTATTCTTCCCGCCACCTCACTATGGCTATTAAAGGTGACAGACCGATTAGGCATTGTTGCCTTAAAAGTATACAAAACACAACTAGAATAATATCACCAGTGGTACAAACAATACCGCTAACAACGATAATGCAGCCTAGTGGTTGTCCTTTTTCCTTCTTTTTCTTTGCACGTTGATCTCAACACAACAAAATATGTTCTGTTTTTCTAAACTCTTTTTCTGAGAATCGTGCAGAAGTCTCTGTATGATTTCGGCATGCTTCTTGGATACGATCTTTGCAACTTGCTCGGAATAAAATTTCCCCCGAATAGGAAATGATGGACGTGGTGGCCTGACCTTTGACTTCCTTCTCATGCTGCTGATTGGTCTGCTTGTAGGCGGGTGGGTCAGCGCTTCGGCTGATTTCCCATTTGGTCCGGACCGTGAAGCGGAGGTGTGTTCGCACCTGTGCCTGCCTAATCTAGATCTAGTATGACCCCCTGTCACGCTCAGTCATCAATACTTGATCGCCTTAATTCTGCGCTAGATTCAACTTGGGACTTTGTCTATGGAGGCGTGAGGAAATACAGCCACCCGGACTTTCGTGTTGAAGCGCTCTCCCCTGATTAGGTCTGCCTCGCTCGCGAAAAACGGTTTGGGAGCTTTGCCAAAAATGACCCCCGTTTGCTTGGAACGTGCTTGCACTGTTGAACTGACGTGCCATCACGGAATGAAACAAGATGAGTTTCGTACGCCTCAGCGTTTACTTCCTCAGGAATTCAGAACTCACCGAAAGGTTGTCCTGACTTTGCTCCGTTGTGTTATTTGAACGGTCAGATAAATAGAGACCGTTGTCGTAGCAATAGGAGGACAGGATGTTGTTGGTTGAATGGTTGGATACTATGTTGAACAGAGGATCGAATGAGCGTTTGCATGTATTGTTTGATGAACATGGAATGGGTGGATGAACAAACAGACAAACTCTTGTATGGTGCGATGAACGGAAGAACAGACGGACCTGTGAACTGGTAGATAAAAAGATGGATAGATGAATGATGGATGTACGCATTTATGGATGAATGAATGATTTGGATGGATGGATGGACGAATGAACTTATGGATGGATGGATGGACTTATGGATTGGTGGCTGGATGGCTGGATGGATTGGTTCATGGATGGATGGACTGAAGGATGGATGGATGGGTTGGTTCATGGATGGATGGACTGAAAGATGGATGGATGGGTTGGTTCATGGATGGATGGATGGACTCAAGGATTGGTGGCTGGATGGCTGGATGGATTGGTTCATGGATGGATGGACTGAAGGATGGATGGATAGGTGTTTGCATGGTATGACTACTGACAATTTGGTTCACTACCTGTCTGACTGGATGTTTAGGTAAATATTGAGGTCTCTGAACTGGAGTTGGATGAATATACATGCATGTCCAAGAAACAGATGCATGTGTTGAAAGCATGAGAGGAGTATTAAGCAAAGGATAGTAGATGTGTGGATAAGCAGGCGGAGGAAATAATTAGAGGATGGGGAGAATATCTAGAAGATAGCATGCTCATTCAATACTTTTTTGGAAGGAGAGACAGATAGGATTATAAACACAACGTAAAGAATTCGGGAGGAATACAGACTAAAACAACAGTTGTCGTAGCTGATTCCATCGTATGTTTATGTCCCTTGGAAACCCATGCAGAAACAGAAACAAAAATTTTAAATGTGAAGTTTCATTCCATTTTGTCCTTTTCTCACTAAAACTTGATCTGTCACGAAAACCGACACTCGTGTAATAACAACCCATGACAGTCTCATCATCCTATCTCTACCCCACGCCACTCTGCCTCATCCCACTCCACACGGATTTCCCAGGATCCTCACCCTGACGCAATTCCACGCAGCACGGAGAACCATCTTCCGGGCCAGCATGAGAGCGTTACAAATTGCACGTGGTCACCGGATGTCGTGCAGGCCAGCCAATGGGAAGTTAGCGTGAGCACCTGGGCGCGCTAGTCACGAAAAGTTGGAATGCGGGCAGCTCGGAGGGCGCGGGAGAAGCGAAACGAAGCGAGGGTACTCGCACGGACTCGATCGGTTGCTGGGTTAGGGTGTGCGCACGCCACGTCGAAAGTCGTCCATTTGTCGGGGTTTGTAGCGCCGCTCGATTAATCCGCCATCTTAGGAGAGGGGGTGTGCCAATTAAATATCCATTTACCAGCGACAGTGTTCGCTCTATCGATTAATTAGTTCCAGGAGAGATTGTCTTGTCTTACGGCGCAGGAGGATTCCAGACAGGGAAGTTCGATGCTGCCTGAATAGCATGGAATGAGGGTCAAGCCTAGAAGTGAGGAGGCCGGAAGACCCCCCTGCATTAACCCTCCATCGGCTCCCTTCCGCTGCAGTAGACAGGCAGAGAAAGGATGAAAAAAAGAGGAGGAAAAGGGGGAAAGAGATCCCTGCCAGCTGGAAGGGTCCCAGAGAGACAGAAGTCTGCGAGGCATGCCGATGCGACTTCTTGCAGAGTGCTCAGAGAACTTCAGCTTTGTCAGATGATTGGAGAGGTAAGAGAGTGAGAAAAAGTGTAACCCTATTGGCAACGAGGATTCTTCACTGATTTGCATGGGAATGTAGAGAGCAATCCTGAAGTACAGCCAAACGTGCATGTTGATTAAAAAAAGTCTATATGTACTTTCCTTAATTTATCATCGCATCAGTGCGAAGTCAACAGATGCACAAATTAAAATCCATAAACCCTCAGATTTATGTCTCTGCTACGTCATTGGACATTTAAAAAAAGAAAATAGATTTATTCTAAACAAAAAGTGCATTACTAAACACAGACGTGTTTGATATGTCACTCTTTAGTGCAGAAAGCTTTATTGAACGTAGCATTATTTGTCTCGCTTAAAAAGCGCATTGGTTAAAACTCACACATACACACGCACGCATCACACACACACACACACACACACACACGCACGCACGCACGCACACACACACATACACACACACACATACACACACACACACACGCCGGGCGCACACACACACAAAACTAAACAAAATATCACAAGAGATTTACTTTGTGAAGAATGCAATATTTCCCGAAAATATATTATGTCCAGATGAAATGTTACCACACTAGTTCTCCCCCTCTCCCCTTCCTCAACACCCCCACTTCTCTGCCTCTGTCTCTGTCTGTCTGTCTCTCAATCAATCTCTGTATCTCTGTCTCTCCATCTCTGTCGCTCTATCTAATCTCTTTAATTTATTTATCTGTGTCTGTCTGTGTGTCTGTCTGTGTGTCTGTCTGTTTGTCTGTCTGTCTGTGTGTCTGTGTGACTGCCTGTCTGTCTGTCTGTCTGTCTGTCTGTCTGTCTGTCTGTCTGTCTGTCTGTCTGTCTGTGTTTCTGTATGTGTGTCTGTGTGTGCGTGTGTCTGTACGTCTGTCTGTCTGTCTGTCTGTCTGTCTGTCTGTCTGTCTGTCTGTCTGTCTGTCTGTCTGTCTGTCTGTCTGTCTGTCTGTCTGTCTGTCTGTCTGTCTGTGTGTCTGTTTGTGTGTGTGTGTCTATCTGTGTGTGTGTGTCTGTCTGTGTGTGTGTGTGTGTCTGTCTGTCTGTCTGTCTGTGTGCATGTCTGTCTGTCTGTGTGTGTGTGTGTGTCTGTCTGTCTGTCTGTCTGTCTGTCTGTCTGTCTGTCTGTCTGTCTGTCTGTCTGTCTGTCTGTCTGTCTGTCTGTCTGTCTGTCTGTCTGTCTGTCTGTGTATCTGTCTGTGTGTCTGTCTGTGTGTGTGTCTGTGTGTGTGTCTGTCTGTCTGTCTGTCTGTCTGTCTGTCTGTCTGTGTGTGTGTGTGTGTGTGTGTGTGTGTCTGCCTGTGTGTGTGTGTGTGTGTGTTTGTGTGTGTGTGTGTGTCTGTCTGTCTGGCTGGCTGGCTGGCTGTCTCTCTGTCTGTCTGTGTGTCTGTCTGTGTGTCTGTGTGTCTGTCTGTCTGTCTGTGTGTCTGTGTGTCTGTCTGTGTGTCTGTCTGTCTGTCTGTCTGTCTGACTGTCTGTCTAACTGTCTGTCTGTCTATCCATCCATGTATCTAATCTACCTGTGTCTGTGAGTGCGCAAGCACGCGCGAACAGCCCGGACATAAAACAGAAACTGAGCCATTGGGTGCAAGCGATTCTTTAGCTGGCTTCACATGTCGCGCAGAGGAAAGAAAATCTTAATCATAATTGCTCAGGTGCGCTATCGCATTGGAAAAAAATCTTTTGGATCATTGTCCGAACTAAAAAGCCTTTCCTGCTCAGAGCCAAGCCCAAATGAGACTGACTAATGACGGGAGCAAAGAAAGAAAAAAGAGTCACACGTCCATGAACCAGGCAGAGATAAGGACGGTACTTTTAAAATTGTGATTCCTTTGAAGCAAGATGATAATTTTTAACCAGAGCTTTTTTCAGTCAAATGAAAGTCACTGGAGCGAAACACAAGAAAAACGCTTGGAATGTGCCTGACTTGATTCTGCCGAAATTACGTTTGAGCTCGTTTCAGTTTCTATGACCATTTTTCTGGCATGTCCGAGAGTTTTTAACGACAGCCGTAAGAAATGGTTTAATGTGCAGTTATAGAGAAGTGTCCACCCGCCTGTGTGGTCTGAATAGCAACGATTCTTCTCGGGATGAATCGAAGATTTGAACACTCCACGGCTTTCAAACTGGTGCATATTACGTACTTCTCAAATCGTCAGTCTTTTGTAATGTTTGCTGTGCTCACTCACATCCAGTGCTATTGTAAAATGACTTTGTAAAACGCTTTGCCCCCTGTTGCTTAGGACTTATTACGCTCTCTTGCCTGTGTTTAAAGGCCATTTTCTCAAAACGACTAATATGCTGGTAGTCGACTACGATCTGCAACAACATCATTTTGAATTATCTTAATTATATCATTCCCGCACCAATTCAGAGCTTTAGTTTCGAACTTTTTTGTGATGCTTATAATTCAACATCTTCAAATCAAGCTTTCTGTACCCTTTGCTGGATTAGCTCACAAATGAAATGCATGAGAAAAATCAAAGTATGTTAATACTTTCACGAGGAAGAGGTAGAGCTGAGCAACAGAAAGAACCGAGGCGGGAGGAGAAGCATGGGAAGATCTGGAGGAAGCACAAGCCAAGTGCCAGGCGTATTGTCAGGGAAGGGCAATGGGAAATGGGTGGAATAGCAGAGGCATCTTAACCAGTATGGTGACTAAGAACAGCATGTGGAAAGGTATTGGAAGGGGATCAACAGAATGAGAACAGGTGACAGGAACAGCAGAAGTTGGGATGGAGGCACAAGATACAATACAAAGATCGCCATCAGCAGATGTAGGGCAGCATGGAGAAGTAGCGGAAGTATTCAGAAGAGGATCATGAAAAGAGAAGTGGCGGTCATGGAAAAGAACGAGCAACAAAGGCAGACCATGGTGCATGGGGATGGTCAACACCCAGAGTAAACTTGCGTGCAGACAGCATAGTCTCCTTCGACCTTCTCTTCTCACCAGACGTTTACTTTTGAACTGGTCAGGGGGAATGCGCTAGCTTAGGTTTGATGTCGGTCTTCAAAAAGATTTCCACGGCAGTTTGTCCCGCGTTTTGAAGTTCCCATGGAAGTCGATTTGACGACAGACGGCTCAGTACTGCAGGCATGACACCACATAGACATAACCGACCAGTTCCTGCAGCTCGCATGTTCCTGCAGAACATCTGCAGACCACACCTTACTTTTTGTATAAATCTGTGAACCACGCCATCACTTTAATTCTTCTTACAGCGCCCGTCGTTGAGTAGGCAACAGCAACAACCAAAAAAGTTGTGGTTGTGGTAACCCGGTAGAATCTATTTTTCTTTCCGACCACAAACTTTTTTTTCCGAGTGTGGAAAAAAAGAACGGAAATCTAAAGTGGAAAACAAACTGAGTGCTTTCTCATCTACCCTATAAACACTATTTAAGTAAACAAGTGTTTTCAGCAAAAGAGAAATCTACATGTATACATGACATTTCTTGTAGCAGAAACATACACACACACCAACACACACATACACATGTATGCAGCCTCAATCTGGCTTAAATACATACATACATACACACACACACACGCACACACACGCAGAGAGAGAGAGAGAGGAGAGAGAGAGAGAGAGAGAGAGAGAGAGAGAGAGAGAGAGAGAGAGAGAGAGAGAACAACGAACAACGAACAACGAACAACAGGTTTATTGCGGGGGCCTCCGGCCCATTACAAATCGCATACATTTACACAGAACTGTAATAATGTGAACACTTCCCAATCTGCAAATGGACAACGGATACAACGGTGACAATTAGAGTTTATATTGATCACTAGATCAGTGAGTTCTAATTCTCAAAGAGGTATCTATAGTTGTCTACCATCAACATTGCCTCAGCTCGTCTTTGAAAAGCTTTATACAGGTACGTAGCAACACTTCTAATTTTATAGACATCATCACCTACGAATATGTCAAGGACAGGTTCAATAATACCCAATTGCAAAAACGGTAATACATACTTCTTTCGGAGATCATATGTAGCTGGACAATGAAATAGAAAATGAATTTCGTCTTCGTCTGTCTCCATGCATGATGGACAAACATTTGGGTGAGCTATTGGACTGTATCTATACTTATGTACAAATAAATCACTAATTCCCATTCTGAAACGTACCCAGGCATCTCTAAATACTTTCTTGTCTAATGCATAGAGATATGGTTCTATACCATGTTCTATTTTTACTAATTTGTAGAAGGAATATCTCGTACTTTGTTGTACACAATTTATCCAGTCGTTCTTATAGCATTCAATCAATCTACTTTTCAGCTGCATTATAAACATAGTTTCATTTTGTACCATTTGATCATCCCATTCCCTTCTAAACTCATGTTTTAACAGTAACATTTTTATGCCTGTTGCCCAGTTATGTTTTGCATCTCCCGAGTTAAGCATGGACATGTATACTTGGTAAGGATATCTGATAGGGTCCATTCTAAGCAGTTTGACCCAATATTTGACTGAGCGTACCTGAGCATTTATGTCTAAAGGATATCTGCCTGCATCACCATATATCATCAAATTTGGCGTTTTAGAGGCAACATTCAGAAACCACTTCAACATGTACATTTGAACACTTTCGATACGTTTACAATCATTAGTGCCCCATATTTCTGACCCGTACAATAGCATTGGCTGTATTTGAGCGTCAAAAATCTTATACAATATATCCGGTGTAACAACGGCAAGTTTCCTTAAGATTCTTTGCATTTGGATTGACGCCGCTTTGGCTCTGGCGACCAACTCCGACAGCATTGTATTTGTACATAATCTAGTAGATAAGGTAACCCCAAGATATTTATATTGAGAGACAACCTCTAGTTTACTGTCACCC
Organism: Theodoxus fluviatilis; assembly: GCA_034096865.1. Classification (NCBI taxonomy): domain Eukaryota; kingdom Metazoa; phylum Mollusca; class Gastropoda; order Cycloneritida; family Neritidae; genus Theodoxus; species Theodoxus fluviatilis. The sequence continues at coordinate 77,094 of JAWQFJ010027226.1, forward strand.
ATCATCCACTTTTCTCGGGAAGCAACGTACCCTCCATTTCGAAAGATAACAACCTTTGTTTTATCCCTATTAATTATCAGTCCTAATCTATCAGCGGCGTTCTTAAGATTATTGATCTGATTCTGCAGACCTATTACGGTATCAGATAAAAGAACAATGTCATCCACAAACAATAACAAAAACAGTTCTGCACCATTTGGTTGTAATTGTACTCCGTGTTTTCCCTTTGCAATCACTTCAAAACTGAGGTGTGACACAAGGTAGGAAAATAGTAGAGGAGACATTTTGCATCCCTGTTTAAGTCCCCGGTGACAATTAAAGGACCCGTACGCCTGACCCTGGCATCTGACACTGCATATGACCGTTTTATATACTGCCTTCAGCATTTGGAGCATTTTACCCCTGACCCCATTACCTTCCAAAATTGTCCAAAGCGCTCGTCTGTCTACAGTGTCGAACGCCTTTTGGAAATCAACAAATAAAACGTACAACTTCTTGTTACGGTTGAGGTACCGTTGCACAACGTTATATAACACAAATATATTATCAATTGTCGAGTAGCCCCTTCTACATCCAGCCTGCTCCTCACCAATAAGATCATTCTCATCCGCCCATGCCTGCAGTCTAGTATTCAAAATATGCAGGAATGTTTTGCTGAAGATACTAGTCAGAGAGATCCCTCTATAGTTATCGGGAACAGCTAAGGAACCTTTCTTATGAATGGGTACTATCAAGGAATGGGACCAAAGAGTAGGAAACAGGCCCTGTTCGAATATGGAATTGAACAACTTTAGTAAGTAGGGCATAATAATTGGTAGAGAACATTGTAGCATTTCGCACATTATACCGTCCGTACCCGCTGATTTTTTCCTCTTAAGATGTTTAACTGCATCAGTTATTTCAGATTGTGTTATTTCGGAATTCAGGATACTATCATCAGTAATACTGATCGACTTGCTGACGTGAATTTCACACTCATTGACGTTGTTAGCAAACGCAAAGACATTCTGGAAATGTTGCACCCAAGTATCTGGATCGATACTGGATATTGCATTGAATCTACGAAGGGATCTAACTTGCTTCCAAAACAACTTGGAATCTCTTATGCTACCAATCAAATCATTGGTTACACCTTGCCTATAGATGTTTTTTTTCTTTCTTATTAGCTGCTTATAATCATTCCTGCTCCTAAGGTAAACAGCTCTGTCCTGATCAGAATGCGAGCGGAGGAATGCACGCAAGTATTTACTGGCTAGCTTTTTAGTTGCTGAACATTCTTTGTCGAACCACCTGCAACCTTGCACGTGCGAATAAGGCCTGCAACGTCTCTGCATGAACTCAGCGGCATTCACAAGACTTTCCGTAATGTTTACAGTAGTACTATTCACGTCCACTGTATCACTGTAACCACTCACGACATCAGAGCTACTAAGATTTACACGTAAATTGCTCTTAAAAGTTTCTTCTGAATTGTCATCCCATACAATCTTAGTAACGCTGCTATCCTGTTCTCTCTCACTCCTGTATGTGGGGTTATTACATCGAAAGGACAATTTGAGATACATATGCGGTGATAGTATAGAGTCACCTATCGTGAATGCCTCAAAATTGTAAACTAGCTCCTTAGAAACTATGCAGTAATCAATGGTGCTACAACCTTGGGGAGAAATGAAAGTGTAGCCACTTGAGTTTTGTTCGTCCACACAGCCATTTAAGATAGTCAACTCAAGACCCACACATAACTCGAGTGAGTACTCTCCAAAGTCATTCACAGTTTCATCGACAGCATATCTCGATTCTTCTAATACATTAGAAAAAATGTCACCGAGATTGACAGAATAGTTAGTATTTAGGCAGCCTGTCCGAGCATTGAAATCGCCGCAAGCAATCATACAACAATCTTCATGTACTTCCGACACATCAAGGATACATTTGCACAATGCATCAATTCCATTACTGTGACCAGTTGTTTCGTAGTAAGGGGAACCAATGGGAGGAATATATACATTGAACATCAGAATGTCCCTGTCACCATGGTAGAATTCTTTACATATCTTAAAGATTATTGTGTTATCACATTTGCACTCTACTAGCTGGAAAAACTTCTGCGCTGAACGATGTATCAGACAAACAACACCACCCGACATTCGGCCGTGACTAGACAGTTTCTTTGCAGGAGAGACAAATGTCTCATAATCAGGCAGCAAATGAGAGAACTCTAATGTGCGCATGAACGTTTCGCTGGGGGAATACAAAAGGAAAATTCTTTAAGATTGAAAAAAAGTCGGGGTCATCGAATTTCGAGGAGAGTCCATCAATGTTCCAAATTAAAAAATCAAAAATGAACGAGTGAACAGAAGCAGTATGACTCACAGAAGCAGCAGGACTCACGTTGCCCGTTCCGTTGACAGGACTTCGGCCACCCCATCAATTGCCACCACCTCTACCTCCACCTCTGCCCCGAGCGGCGGAACGAGTCATTCGACGACCGGTGGAGTCGCTTCTCTCTCGTCGCTCTTCCGTGTGGAGAACTCCGCCGCGATCGTACGCGAAGTACCCGTCCTCTCTAGCTTGTCGGATGTTGTCGCGCTGTTTTTCGGTGAGGTCGGTCGACACACCTACTCCCTTGGCCTTCAGCTCCTGCCTGCTTTGAAGAATGGCTTTCGAACAGGTGCATAGTACGTACTTCTCAAATCGTCAGTCTTTTGTAATGTTTGCTGTGCTCACTCACATCCAGTGCTATTGTAAAATGACTTTGTAAAACGCTTTGCCCCCTGTTGCTTAGGACTTATTACGCTCTCTTGCCTCTGTTTAAAGGCCATTTTCTCAAAACGACCAATATGCGGGTAGTCGACTACGATCTGCAACATCATTTTGAATTATCTTAATTATATCATTCTCGCACCAATTCAGAACCTTAGTTTCGTATTTTTTCGTGTTGCTTATAATTCAACATCTTCAAATCCAACTTTCTGTACCCTTTGCTGGATTAGATCACAAATAAAATGCGTGAGAAAAATCAAAGTATGTTAATACTTTCACGATGAAGAGATAGAGCTGAGCAACAGAAAGAACCGAGGCGGAAGGAGAAGCATGGGAAGATCTGGAGGAAGCACAAGCCAAGTGCCAGGCGTATTGTCAGGGAAGGGCAATGGGAAATGGGTGGAATAGCAGAGGCATCTGCACCAGTATCGTGACTAAGAACAGCATATGGAAAGGTACTGGAAGGGGATCAATAGAATGAGAACGGGTGAGAGGAACAGCAGAAGTTGGGATGGAGGCACAAGATACAATACAAAGATCGCCATCAGCAGATGTAGGGCAGCATGGAGAAGTAGCGGAAGTATTCAGAAGAGGATCATGAAAAAGAACGAGCAACAAAGGCAGACCCTGGTGCATGGGGATGGTCAACACTCAGAGTGAACTTGCGTGCAGACAGCATAGTCTCCTTCGACCATCTCTTCTCACCAGACGTTTACTTTTGAACTGGTCAGGGGGAATGCGCTTGCTTAGGTTTGATGTCGGTCTTCAACAAGATTGCCACGGCAGTTTGTCCCGCGTTCTGAAGTTCCCATGGAAGTCGGGCGGACGACAGACGGCTCAGTACTGCAGGCATGACACCACATAGACATAACCGACCGGTTCCTGCAGTTCGCATGTTCCTGCAGAACACCTGCAGACCACACCTTACTTTTTTGTATAAATCTGTGAACCACGCCATCACTTTAATTCTTCTTACAGCGCCCGTCGTTGAGTAGGCAACAGCAACAACCAAAAAAGTTGTGGTTGTGGTAACCCGGTAGAATCTATTTTTCTTTCCGACCACAAACTTTTTTTCCGAGTGTGGGAAAAAAGAAGAACGGAAATCTAAAATGAAAAACAAACTGCGTGCTTTCTCATCTACCCTATGAACACTATTTAAGTAAACAAGTGTTTTCAGCGAAAAAGAAATCTACATGTATACATGACATTTCTTGTAGCACCAACATACACACACATCCACACACACATACACATGTATGCAGCCTCAATCTGGCTTACATACATACACACATACACACACACACGCACACACACGCAGAGAGAGAGAGAGAGAGAGAGAGAGGAGAGAGAAAGAGAGAGAGAAAAAGAGAGAATGAGACAGAGAAAAAGAGAAAGAGAGAAAGAGAGAGAAAGAGAGAAGAGAGAGAAAGAGAGAGAGAGAGGAGAGAGGAGAGAGAGAGAGAGTGAGAGAGAGAGAGACGTACACAATCTTAGACAGAGGCAGACACGCAGATGTTCCTAAGAAAACAGAAAGACATAAAGAGAGGCAAATCCTTTTAGAATGAAGTTCACAGATGTCTCCAGGGGAAGTTCAAAGGGAGTGGTCCCATGGGGCGCAATGACCTGCCCAGGATCTAATCCCCCAGCGCGACAGGTGGCACACGTGAGTCTTGCTTATGGGAGGTGGCGTGAAGAGACAGAATGGCGATGCATCAGCCTCACTACACAAGCAGGCCACGCAGAATCTGGCACTGAAAGGTGTATGAGGTCATTCATAGTTCACCGTGGTAATCACTGGAAATTCTTTTCCGGAGGGCTTTTTGTTGATTGCGTCGTCTGTCATCTGAAGTTGATGATGATGACAAAGACAGCGATGATGATGATGATGATGATGATGATGATGACGACGACGATAACGATGACCATAATGACGATGCTGCTGCTGCTGCTGGTGATGATGATGAGGAGGAGGATGAGGATGGTGGTGGTGGTGATGATGATGATGATGACGATGATGATGATGATGATGATGATGATGATGATGATGATGGTGGTGGTGGTGATGGTAGTTGTGGTGGTGGTGGTGATGGTGGTGGTGGTGGTGATGTTGGTGGGGGTGGCGATAGTGGTGGTGGTGTTGGTGGGGGTGGGGGTGTTGACGCTGAAGAAGTTTTGCGGCCTATAAACCTTTGCAGGCTATGTAAAGTCATTTTCACGATAAAATATATAGAGTAGGTCAAAGCAAAAACACAAGTCAGGATTATATATATATAATCCTGACTTGTGTTTATATATATATATATATCGGGTTTTTTTCGGGGGGGGGGGGGGGGGGCGGGGATGTTTCGCCTCTTCCGCATCGCGTAGGGAGACGTGATGGATCTAACCCCAACCCTCAGGCTCTGTTACCAGGGTTCCCAGGACGCCGAAGACCTTGTAGCCACTATAAGGAACTGATTTCTTGCATGTTATCTTCCAGCAACACTGTACATGATGACCGTAAACACTCTTTGAATCGACCTGGGCTTTGATTCAACACAAATATCCAGAGGTGGATAAAAAGTTCACAGCAACAGCACGGTTCTCGTAGTGTCGCAGTGACACAATTATCCTGTGTACGCAGCTGTGAACCAGGCTGGGCTGGAATTCTCGCCAGAGACCGGAGCTGGTGCTGTTGCCTGATTGTAAAAGTATCATCTGCCACTGTGTTTATCGTCAAGAACCAGTGAAAATTTGATCAAAGCGCCCAATGCAAAGGGGATAAATTGTAAAGCGGCTTGAGACCCGAACGTGGGTAATACATTGCTTTACAAAACCACGATCTTTATCATTTCACGACAAGTCTGTTTTCATTGAGCAGCGGCAGCAAAGAGGTCTCGGGTGCAGGAACTCTCTGCACAAGGAGAGCGACACGCAGAACGCGTGCCTTGCATGTCAACACAGATGTGCCTTGCATGTCAACACAGATGTGCCTTGCATGTCAACACAGATGTGCCTTGCATGTCAACACAGATGTGCCTTGCATGTCAACACAGATGTGCCTTGCATGTCAACACAGATGTGCCTTGCATGTCAACACAGATGTGCCTTGCATGTCAACACAGATGTGCCTTGCATGTCAACACAGATGTGCCTTGCATGTCAACACAGATGTGCCTTGCATGTCAACACAGATGTGCCTTGCATGTCAACACAGATGAGCCTTGCATGTCAACACAGATGTGCCTTGCATGTCAACACAGATGTGCCTTGCATGTCAACACAGATGTGCCTTGCATGTCAACACAGATGTGCCTTGCATGTCAACACAGATGTGCCTTGCATGTCAACACAGATGTGCCTTGCATGTCAACACAGATGAGCCTTGCATGTCAACACAGATGTGCCTTGCATGTAAACTCAGATGTGCCTTGCATGTCAACACAGATGTGCCTTGCATGTAAACTCAGATGTGCCTTGCATGTCAACACAGATGTGCCTTGCATGTAAACTCAGATGTGCCTTGCATGTCAACACAGATGTGCCTTGCATGTCAACTCAGATGTGCCTTGCATGTAAACTCAGATGTGCCTTGCATGTCAACACAGATGTGCCTTGCATGTCAACACAGATGTGCCTTGCATGTTAACACAGATGTGCCTTGCATGTCAACACAGATGAGCCTTGCATGTCAACACAGATGAGCCTTGCATGTAAACTCAGATGTGCCTTGCATGTCAACACAGATGTGCCTTGCATGTCAACACAGATGTGCCTTGCATGTCAACACAGATGTGCCTTGCATGTCAACACAGATGTGCCTTGCATGTCAACACAGATGTGCCTTGCATGTCAACACAGATGTGCCTTGCATGTCAACACAGATGTGCCTTGCATGTCAACACAGATGAGCCTTGCATGTCAACACAGATGAGCTGTCAGCAGGTTGCGTGGTGAGGGAAAGAAAAACCGCTGAATCGTGGATCGGCCGAGAGACTGGACACTTCGTAATATGAACGATATGAAGTCAGGAAGAGGTTTTCCCTGTTCAGCGTCAGCTAATGCTGCGAAAACATGAACATCGTATGAGCATCACCACGGGTAATGAAAAGTCGCGGAATCGTTTCGCGTGGAAAAGCTTACAAACACGTTGGAAGGAAAAAAGGAACATTTGTACCCTGCTGACCAAAAAAAGAAGTGGCCCCATGCTGTGGTTTGTTAAGATAATCCTTCAGATTCATCAGTGAGTGTCGGCTAAATTAAACATCCGATGTTTCCTGAGAAACAAAAATTATTTGTAGTTGCGTTCAGTATGAAATCTGCTCAGAATGTGAGAGCTTGCGTTCACTCGCATCACAAGCAATAAGGTATCTGTAACTAGTACACCGAAGGCAACCAATGCAACAATAAAATAATGTGACGTTGCAGTCCATAAAGGAGTTTTGGTTACTGGTCACAACAGCTTGCAAATTTCATGACTTAAAAAGTCTGCTTCAGACATCTATTGAGAGCACTTAGTAAAAGCAAGCTGAATTTCATTTATGAAAAAAACTAGCTTGGTCTTACTTACACAAAAACTAGCTTGGTCTAACTTACACAAAAACATGCTTTGTCTAACACGCAAAAACTGAGTCGTTAAGCATGTTCAGTCAAACTTTTACTCCAAGTTGTGAATGAAAAAGCCTTTCAGTCGAAAATGTGCACGATGTAGCGTCGGATAATGAAAGCGTCCTCATTTACCACTTTGCTTTGTTCTGCATTTATGCACTTTTTGTCTTATGAAAGCCACGCATATGAGAGGGAAGGTGCCCGTTTCCTATAGAGGTGGCGTATCACTTGTTTTCACCGTTGGGGGTTTAGGAAGAGACAGGGAGTTAATTAGTTGTGTTGCGAGGGCACACCTCCGTCTCCATTCAGCGTGGCTGAGACTAGTGAATATAGTCTCAGCAACAGGTTGGTCACGTGATAGCCTAAATTCTTCCATAACATGCATACCACCGTTCTGAACAGCCACGCTGAATGCCATGTCACATCGTGAGTGTATTCCTCCGCTTGTTGTGATACACTCCATACTGGCAGCCATTTTTCCGTCAGTTCATTTTCTAAACATCGATTTCCCATGAATGTAAAACTTGTATGCGGTAAAATTCGAATCACAAGAGTGT